>JAYMSW010000762.1:0-19725 GCA_036897725.1 Erodium texanum | reverse complement strand
TCGACGAAGGCTCCACGGATCATCTTCTCCGCGCACTGGATCTTCTTCCGGTTGATGAAGTCGGCGGGACCATCTTTGTTGACGAGATCCTCCCAGAGCATGGAGGTGACGGCGGAGATGGTGCGCTTAGGGGTGGTTGCCGGAATGTCAATCCGCATCGCCAACTTGGGCTTGCCGCCTTTCTTGTTCGTCTTGGCCCTCGAAGCCGAGTTTATGAAGCTCACACCGTTCCTCTCCAGTGCTGCTATAACCTCCTCTGTTCGCCCGTTTCCATCCGTCGGACTCTCCGCCTCAGTCGGGCTCTCTACATATATATACACGTTAAGGTCAACTTTTTTTTATTACACATAAATGTATTTCATGCAATCAATAGTGCCTAACATAATTTTTATGCGTCGGACTGACCAGGTTCAGAACTGCGGGAGGAAAAAGACCAGGAGCGGGAAAGGATGCCGGAGCTGAACCTGGAGGAGGAGGAGTCTTTGCGGCAGCGGTCGGTAAGGATTTGCTTCAAGTCAATCAGAATCTGGAGCTGTTTGTTCAGGATCTCCCCTCTCTCCAGGAACTCCACCTCCTTGGTTTTGTAGAACTTGTTCACCTTGTTTAGCTCATCATCCAATTTTTCAAAAAACTCTTTCACCTATATATTAAGAAGAAAAAAAACATAACAACTAGAGAATCAATATAGTTAAGAATGTGATAGAATAATACTGCATTAAAAAGCTTAACAAATTATATATGGGTAGTGGTGGATTCAAAAATTTGTGAGAGGGAGACAACCTTTAGTATTAAATTTTCAAAAAAAAATAATAATTTAAAACCAAAAAATATTCCTTTGTACTTATTTTTAACATTAGACTCAGATCGATTAATATATAGTAATTGATCGAGATATCGTATTTTTTGAAAACGGTATAAAATTACTTTATTACTTATTTTCATGCATATTTCATTTTCGCTGTACACTACCAAATTATCATTTAATTAACCATTCATTTTTAGTACGACTTTGCAATTCTATATCGCAACCCAACAACACTTATAATTAGCAAGATATTATACAATTTTCTTTTACTCATACAAAGTATTATTTGATTTCTTACCTATCAACAACATGATAGAATTTATCATACAAAACAAATAACTATATTTTAAAAATATATTCTCATTTTCTTTCTCAAAAGTCTTTGAATTGATTTATATTTTTAATGTTTATTATTCTCGATTTTAAGAGTTTACATTTGTTTTTTGTATGATATGATTTCGGGTTATGATGAAAAGGATTGTAAGAATTTGAAACTAAAAAGTAGTGTTTTGGAACAAGAAAAAAAACTTCAAAGCGCAACACAAATCTTCAAACAACTATATATTTTTTTCATAAGAACTCCGGTTAAAATCCGTAAGATATCAAATTAAAGAGAACTCAAATCTCTACAATTTTATCCAACTTTCCCTTGCTCCGCCTCCCTTTGTGAATTTGCAATTGACAATAGGTTTTAATATGATATAAGAATCTAATTATTCTTCTTAAACCTATCTTAAACATTTTTAGGTAAGCCAGACTTACATGATTTCGGGTTAAGATGAAAGGGATGGTAAGATTTTGGAGGGAGAAAATAATGTTATGGAATAAGAAAAAAAAATCTTAAAAGCGCAACAGATCTTCAAACAACTATATATATATTTTTTCATATAAACACCGATTTAAGTATGTAAAGTATCAAATAGAAGGGAAGTGAATGCTCTAAAAGTTTACCCAACTTTCCCTTACTCCCTTTCCCCTGTGAATTTGTTATTGATGATAGATTTTAATATGATATCAGAATCTAATTGTTCTTTCTTTAGCTTATCTTAAATATTTTAAAAATGAATTAAACTTACATAATTCTATTTACAAACTTAAATAAAGTACCTCATCCTCAAAAGAGAACAAGTGAAGGAGCTCGGTTTCGTAAATTTCTTCGGTTTCTCCATCCTCCACGTTTTTGTTCCTCACCTGCAACAAACACAACACAACGGTCATGGTCTTACATCATCACCGTCACGATGGTTTCGTGCCATATGAATTATGAAACGACCTTCCACTAACCGTTTTGACTACTTTTTCTCGTGGTGGGTGGAAAATGAGGCATTATTCCACAATAAACATATGCATTTTTATATTCCAAGAGATTCAATAAACAAAACAAAACAAGTGTACAACTCTAAACATCAATCCATAAATCCACTCAAGCTATATAGAAATGGTTGTGATCAAGAAGAAAAGAATTTCCAAAACTAAAGGCAACATCACCCTTTGATAATCACCTAGAAAACAGATTTAAATATATATATTTGTTTTCGTTTGTAAAAATGAAATGAAGTAAAGTAAAAATGACTATATATATATGGTAGGATTCGAACTCATGTCCGTAGGACAATAGTTTTGATAACTCAACTAAAACTTCAAACTATAACAGTTGAAAATTCAATTATAATTTTATATTCTAACAGTAAGAGCTGATGTGACTTACGTGAATGATCTCCGGGGCAGGGCGGTTGCGGGAGGAGCGGAACTTTCCTACGAGGTAGTCGAAGATGGAGCGGCCGAAGTCGGAGGAGTAGTGGTGAAGTTGGTTAGGTTGTCGAGAGAGCTTGATTTTCTTGATGTTTTTCTTGAGCTGCCAATAGTTGACGAAAGCTTCCTTCCATTCCGGTATGAGCTGAGCCTCGAGCTCCTTGGAGAACTTCACCATTTTGGGTTATATGAGTGAGAGGGATGGCCAGGGTCTTATATATAGACATAATGAGGGAAAGAAGATTGCTTCTTACACTTAAAAACTTTCTATTTCTTTTTCCCTTTTTTTTTTGTTTTTAAGTAAAGGAAGGTAATGTGTGGTTCAACTTTACTTAATTTGATGCATCATTAATACAAAGACTCTCATTCTCTTTAATTGAATGGGTTAATTAGTTTCAACTTTTCCTTCAATGAGTCATTTCATGGTAAGCTATTAATTATATCGGGTACATTAACCACCTTTTTTCGGAAGTTGATGATTATTCATACCCATTACGATTAATACACCTGATTATTTTATAGTTGCATAACATATTCATTTTGAAAATGATAGGTTGTAAAATTTGAGACTAAATTGGTGTACAGAAGATGTGTGTGTGTTTTTATTTTTTAAGATTTCACGAGTGGTAAACTTGAAAAATATTTATTTTGATTATATTTACTCAACAAATATAAATATATACGCTAAACTGTAACAGAAAGAATGATCTTGATTTCTATTTTTCTAAACAAATTTAAAGTGAAAATAACCATATCAATTGTAGCACAAAAGCATTGCTTTAGTTTGAATAATATATGTACAGTACACACATATGGTTGATAGGAGTATAAAAAAATACGACCTACAAAGCAACACTTGAACCAGAGCCACTAATTGACAATTAATTTAAATAATATTTCATAAATCTTTAAAGGGCACTACACACAAACTTTTGTTTTATTAATTAATTACTTAACGCAAAGATCCCAATGACAGTAGTTGAATCTTTGTCATTGTCTCATTCTTGCAATCAAAGGCTAAATACGTGACCATAATGGGAGAAGTAGTAATTTATTCATTAATAATTAAACAAAACATTACTAGTTGGAAAGTGCTACGTAAACTGCCCTTGATGTGAACATACTTTTTCTATCGTCCGTTGTTTTTACAGTGCCTATTTTTGTTTCTTTATTTTGTACTAAGACAAGTTTGCTTTTGGTGTTACCATAAAAAGAATTCTTGTAACATGTAAATGTATCCACTAAATTTGTTATAGTCTCCAACAAATACATGTGTTTCTCGCTTTCAGAAAAAAAATAATACATGTGTTTGTCTCAACATTTTTGAGATATATAGTAAATTTGGTATCTCACTGGGGAAGGAAATCATTAATAAAGTAACATACTCAAATGCATAGTGGCATAGTTTAAAGCCATAATTTTATTTAGCTATCTCAAATGTCTAACTATCACTGAGTTTTAAAAAGTTTTAGCCTCTAAGTTGTTTTTTCTCTTAGACACTAGGAATCGAATTTTAGTGAGAACAATAAAAGAGTTAGTTGCGTCTGATTTAGGTGTGTATTTATTACATTGTTTGTACGTATTTATTGCGCTGTCGAGTCTAGTCTGGTTATTATGCGATAAACGAGGTATGCTCATTTAAAGCTGACTATAGGAGTTGTTATTCCCACCGAATCTAAAGTCTGTTATTATTTTGTACGCTTAATGGTTCATATGTATATCTTCATTATTAATATATATATGACATTTGTTTCAAAATAAAAAGTTATGATAAACTCTCAATTTTTTTATGTATTTTATCTTTAAGAGTTTCAGAATGTTTCAATAGTAAAATAACAACTTGCTCTATCTTTATCATACCGGACCAACTTAATTGCAGATCTAACCTCAGGAGGAACATTCAACCAATTGAGAACACATCCAGACAAAGAACAAACCTCTCTAGCTATAGAATGAACAACCTTGTTCGCAGAACGCCTTACACAAGAAAGGGAACAATTCTCACAAATAAACAATAACCATTTATAATCATCAACAATTAAATCAAGAGTAGACGGTAAAGAAGCATGACTTAAAATAATTGAAACCACCATAAGGTAATCAGATATTATCGAAATCATTATCTTTCACCCATAAAACACCTCTCGAACGACAATAGCTTCAACCATCTCCAGCTGAAGAGCACCAATAAAGTACTTTTGTCTAAGCTTGCCATAACAACTACACCTAACCCATAAGCCGCAATATTTTTGAAAATAGCACCATCAACATTAACTTTAAAGAACCCTTGCCTCGACTTCAACCAGGAACAAGATCGACCTTCGCCGACCAGCGAGCCTAATGGTCTATTAACATGAACTAGAGCTTGTCACACATACAAATCAGCAAAAGCTTCAACCAACACCCTCCCAAAAACAAGTCAGTCATTTAAGTCAATCCATACGATAAGATAAGATTATATATTATTTATATCGACCATGTGAGTTACTTCGAGAAAATGGAACAAGATATGATATGTTACGTATGATATGTGCTTGAACAAATGAACCATCCGCATTGCTTTTTATTCCCACTAAAACACTGAAAAGGGTTGGTGCTTTGGTACAAAAGGATCAAATCAGAGAATATTCCCAAGAAAAGAAGGGGAAAACAGCTATTGGTTAATGAAACACTAATTAAGTAATGGGATGAGAAAGCACTTAGAAATTCGATTGCTGTTTCAACTTTTGAAATTAATTTCATATGAACCACCCCTCCATATTATTGTTGCTTCTCGAATGCGACACTTAAAACCTAATTTGTTGACTCATTCTTGGTCCAAAAGAAAGACACATTAATCTACAGATTAACTAATTAATAATTGATCTCTTCTTTCCATTTCATCTCCTATGTATCGTTGGGTCGTCGGATTTCTTGTTCTCCATGTTACAGTTTTTCTTTGCATTACATGTTTTTGTTTGTAAATTTTGCCAGCAATATAGTAATATTGCAAGCTCATGCAAATATGTATCTTGAACTAGAAAATATTATAAACTTTGGAGAAATAATAAGGACAACATTAATGGTGTGTTAGAGAATAGGGTTATTTTTTAAGATTAAGTCATCAATCGTAATTATTGGAATTCATAAATATAAAGTACGAATGGTAAAGCATCTCTTGTAGCGATGAACTCGGTTGGAAGCGTAGACAACTTGGGCAATGAATGGATCAAGTATGGGAAGGAGAAGGGAATAAGTTTCGTCGAGGCCTGCAAACCAGTCTTCTTAAGACGTTTTTGTTGTCCCGTGTGAGCAACCGTCTCTCAGGATACAACGATAACGTAAGCGAACTCACACCTTGTACTTGAGAAGTTACCAGAAATGAAAAGAGAGTAGAAGCTTTGGAGTATTTCGGCTCTGTTATGGATATCTGTGTGTATTTCTTCTTTTGTGTCTCAGGAGATGATAAAGGAAGAGAGGGAGTGTGGACTTAGGAGATGTGGGAACGTTACACAATTAAGGGTGCATTATTGAGACCGTTTCGATATCTGATCTGTTCGTAACAGAAACATTTCGAAATAATTGTTGGCAAAATAATTATAGGCCGTAACAAAAATCAGCATGCCCACACACCCCAAATCTACACGCCCACATTATGGAGGCGCGCATGAATTCAAGCCCACTAAACCATCGGACCTGAAATTTGCACCCACACACCCCTGCCCCACGAGAAAATAAATCATGAGAGAATAAAAATATTGACATAAATCGTTTTTTATTATACAAACCTAACAGAATAAATCAAATTATTTTGATTTGATTCAACTATTGACATAAATTTTAAACCGACTAGTGAATATAAAAGAAATCATGAGAGGATAAAAATACACAAAATATTGTATTATGTTCCCACTAACTAGTCAATATAGAATTAGTTAGTAGAGTTCAAAAGATTGATTGTCATAGTAAATGTGATCATTGGTAATTTTGATTATGTTACGAAAATCATTAATAATCGATCAACTGGATGAACACACACTCTTTAGTGTTAATTTAATACTCCAAATTGATTCCTAGTTTGTACGATAGGGATAAAGGGGTTTGTACGTGAAAGCTACTATATATTGTATATATATGTTTTTTTATGTACGTGTTATATATATTTATATCAATAGTAAAGATATACATATCAAATATTGGGTTATACGTTATATACTTTAGATTTGATGGAAATAACAATTCCTACAACCAGTTTTAATTGAGTATAGCTTACAGCTTGCGTACCATTTAACAACATACCAAACATCACAATAAATACGCACAAATAATACAATAAATACACACCAAGTCAAACACAACATACAAATAACACATAACCCTTTATTGTTCCCACCGAGATTCGAACTCTATTGCCCAACAGAGAAACAACTCTCATCAATAGATTAGCCCTGATAAATATTTATATTCTTAATAATGATTAAAAATATTGATCAAGGTTAGCCCTGTGATTAGAGGTGGACATTCGATTAATCGATTGATTATTAGAGATTTTTATAACCTAATTAAAATATTGATTGTCAAAATATACTAACCTAATTGATTTTTTTTCATCTTACTAACCGAAATTATTTCGATTTGATTCGGTTATTAATCGACATAATCGATTTTAGTTTTCTAATTGAACAAAATACAAAATTTATATCTAACCGTTTTACACAATATTATACTTCTTTTATAAATAAAAAACATCGTATACAATAGATATAAATAATTTGATTATTTATATGCATGTGGATAATAAATTCAATTTAGAACTCATTACAGTAGTTTTTAACATATTCAAGTTTCCCTCAAGAGTTTTAACCAATTTTTAATCACAAGATAAATTAGATAAGATATTTTGATAATATTCTTATTTTAAGTTTATGTGTATATATATATGTGTGTGTTTAAATAAAAATAATAAAATAATATTTCGGTTAATTTGATTAATTCGATTATTTAGCTGTAGTAATTGAAATCAAACCTAAATTCTTAAATTGACCAAATTAACCTAATTAATCAAATAAATCGAATTATCAAAATAATCAAATCATATTTTTTTATTCGATTACGATCGAATACTACCCACCCCTAAATGGAGCTATCTATTAACCACCAAGGATCGAATCCTGGTGGAGATAATAATGTTATTATTTCAATTGTTTGTGTTATTTGTAGTTTGTTTGTCTTGTATTATCCCATGTGTGCGTCCCGGTGCGTTGTTCGGCCTGATCTGGTTGTTAAGCGGTAGCGAGATATGCTCATTCAAAGCTGACTGCAAGAATCATTATCCCACCAAGTTTGGAGTTTATAATGTTACTACTTGCCTAGTACAATCAATATAGTTCAATACATGTATCTTCATCGTTGATATATAATACAAGAGACAAAATTTTCAAATAAAAAATAATAATGATTAAAAGTAATATACCTTTTTTTTAAAAATCCCATGTCTTTCATATAAGATTATTACATTTTATGTATGACTAATATTTAAATAAAAAATTACAGTGGGGGTTGTCCTTAGAACATCTAAATTATGAAATAAGAGAATTATTTTAATATAAAAAATAACTGAAACCCGAAAGTCAAGCATAATTATAGTTATGTCGTGGGGTAAGTTCTCTGCATTGTCGAAGTTGGAGAGTAAGAGGAGACTCCGAGCTCTTCTGAGTTTATTCTTTCTTTCTCATGTTTGTTTCCTCTTTGTTGTTGTTGTTGACTTCGACCCTTGTAGTGGCTCTTCTGCCGGATCTGACGCCAAGCTCTTCCTCTCTTCTCCCTCGGCCAGCTGCCGTCCTGTTGCCCTCACCCAGCGCCCGCCCTCTACCTCGGCTGCCCTCCACCCTTCCTCCCGAAGCTTAAATGTGGTGGTCCGGTCCGAGAAAACACTACTTCGTGCCTTGCTTTAACATGCTGTTTTTTTTTTGGCTAGTCAATAAGATTGTCAGAATTAGGCTCGCATCTGTTGCGATATTTGGATATACATTATTGTGGTTTCAGGTCGTTTTCGTGGTTCGTTATGTTGATGTTTATCAGGATCTTTGCGTAGGTCATACATCTTTTTTGGCATTGCTTCGTACAGAAGCTCTTGACAGTTGTGAGTCGTAGTTTGGCATAACCTATTTGGTCGGAATTTTTCTACTAGAGTTAGTATCTTTCTGTTGCGATAATATTTCTGTCTAATGAAAATATCTTTATTTCAAAAAAAAAACAAGAAATGCCTAACCAGCAACGAAACGCGTGTGTAGAATCTTAGCCAGAAGGAATTGTATCAGAATTGCCAACTAAGACGATGTGATCATAAGGAACACGAATATTGGAGGAGTTGTTTAGTGTGTCACTGATTCACTATTTGTAATGGAAAGCTAGGTAAGCAAAAACAATGTGCCGGCTCCTTGATTTAGTTCTTGTTAAGTACAATCCTAAGTCAAATAAGAAAAGAAAGTAGGTAATATCAAATTTTGTTGTTGTGGAATTCAACCTGGTGCATGTGGTCTTTTAAGTATAATTTATATGATATTGGGGTAAATTTAGTTTTGATTTATGTAATAGATGCTTTTCTTAACATGATAATTTTGATCCATTTGTCACTTTCACTTCATATTTTTCAATCTATACACATGTTGTCCTGTCCATATGTAGTTGGTTTAAATAAAATTTGGAGTTCAAACCATTTAATAAGTGGGGTGATTCATTTGAGGATCATTATCCATGAACCCTAAATGTATATAAGTGTGAGATGGGTCATGGAGCCAACCTTGTCATATGTGACGTTGGAACTATATGTTTTTGTGCTCCCCCACTAACCAACTCTAAATCTGATTTTGTTAAATAACGTCCACTAGTTGTTTCATTATTAATTAGCAATTATTCATTGTGGTTGGCTTGTAAAGAGCACTAGAAGTACTGGAACTCGGAGGAAACAACTTGTAGTGTTTTGACTTCTTAACACGATTCCCCACTACCCTTTTAATTGAAGGGTGAAAATCAAAGGTTATAATATAAAATTATAATAGTCTCTAATTAATAGTTTAGTCTTTTAGTTAAGATGGTTCTCTAATATAATATATCGGTCTCTCACGGATACGAGTTCAAAAATATTTATTATTCTCTATTTATCTCATTTGTCCTTAATATCTCTTATCTCTAAACTTTTATCTGTCTTTTCAATGAACTCTTATCTCTTCCTAAATTTTACATCTAAAACTTTAAACAGGTTTGTTCGATCACTTATTTTTAAAATAACTACCATTTTCACACCAAATTTGGAATTTAGGATCAAGAGGTGTTCTTAACTGATAGTATCATAAACAGAATACTAAAGTATCACCAAAAATATTATAGGAACATACCATAATATTGTCAAAACATATTTTGTTGGACTGACAGATGTCCAATTGTGTGCCGATGATAGTCTGATACAGAACACAAAACTAAAATATCATAAACAGAATAATAAATTATTATTATAAATATTATAAGAACTTATTTTGTTGGACTGATGGTAGTCTAGTAGTGTTCCGGTGATAGCTCGATACTGAAACACTATCGAACACGTGCATAGAATTACGGTTCAATCCTTGCATCCCCTCTATTTTGTGTTCACACTAGCGCATGGTGTTATGTGTTGGATTTGGATTTGGATTTGGATTTGGATGGTGGCAGATGTGGTTTTTAGTTTTTATCATAAGAGTAGTTTCTCATACCTTCGTCCCAATCAAGATACCACGCACAATAGCTCGTGCGCTAATGTAAACATAGAATAACGGGTTTGTGGGGACATAGAGATAATTTCGATAATGTGAGAGTAGAAATCTTGAGTTCAGAGAGTACAAAGAGTCCATGAGAAGAGGGGGTTTGTAGAAGGACGAAAACAGCCTCATAGCAATAGTAAAAGGCCACTCGTTCTCATATTGTTCACATTATTTACAAATATGTCACCGTGTAGATCGAACATATTTCATCTCTTCATTTAGCATATGTGTGGTGTAAGATATGGTTTCTAGATTTAGTTTAAGAAGTGATTTTTAGTTGCAATTCTCCTTGTAATAGAATAGCTTTTAAGTGAAAATATATCCTTATGGTCAGAACAAATAACCAATCCGAGCTGTTAGATTAGTAAGACCCAAGGGTTTAGATTTAAAACAATTCATTAACGACATAATTGTAAATAAACAGAACTTTGAATTTATATTCCTCCCCTCTAAAAATTATGGGCTATTGGATCGTACTAATCTAATACCTTAGATTATTTTTCTATTCTCTTCTTAAGGGAAGGTTTCATGTAAAAACCTCTCTTAAAGTGAGAAAAGAAAATTAATTGTAGAACATTGCAATATGATTCTAGTGTTATTTGTTTTTTCTTAAAATATAAATGTAATTGGAATTCATCTCGTACTTTTCTTATCACATCAGTAATTTATATTGTTGTGTTCTTGAACTACACCGAAAAGAAATTGAGATGATCTCTAGATGTGATAAGTGTTTCATTATGCGCAGAGGCATATTCAGAGGGGTATAAGGTATGCCACAACATACCCTTGTTCCCGAAAGTTTTGTAATATTGTAGAGCTCTCATTTATTATCGATTTGATATCTTACGGGCCAAAATAGAAGTTCGTATGAAAAAAAATTATGGTCATTTGAAATTCTGCTGCATGTTTGGTCCCTTTTTGTAATTTAAAATGCTCTTTTTTAGCTCAAAACCCCTCTCACACTTCCAACAATACGATATCCAACAATCCGATTGTTGATGGTATAGCCTAAATTATATTTCTGACTCTGCCCCTTAGGGGTGTTCATTTTTTATCATAATATTGATCCTGTAAGAAAAAGAGACTGACCCCTAGTTCTCTCTAAAGGGCAAGAACCTACGGTGATGAACAGATAATACTTAATTACAACACCCACCAAAACTCAATTGGATTGGGAAGATTCAAAATAAACACATCTTCTCCATTTAGTTGGTTACCCATTTTTCGTATAATTTCTATCACTCTTCAAATGGAGCTTTGAGCTTTCTCTGTCACCTTTACCTATTGAAACGTATACTTTGACGCTGTAAATGCATCACCCACTATACTTTGTTTGTCACCTTTTCATGTACCTCTCTGTATAATTAATAATATTAAACCCGTAATTCTACACATAAAATACGGTTTTAAAAACTCAAACTCAGGAAGTAAGAAAATCTTGATGTTTGTTAAGCGATGAATAAATCTCACATCTTTTAAACGTAATTTGAATATGAGTTATCAAATACAAAAGCTATTTATTTCCCAAGTGTCTTTCCTAAATGAGTGCATATACAATTTAAGTTATGCGACAATCCATTTCCCACTACGCATGTTGATCGAGATAATGTGACTAGATAATCCAATAAAATGAAGGTTATCATTTTACCTAAACATTGAATCAGAAAGCAAAAGCAATGCCATTTTTATAATAAAATTATCCATTCATGTAAAAAGATATAGCATTGTACTCATAAATATATGCCATTTCTATTAAGTAGAGTTATATATATTTTGGAGATCCACTTTCCCAATATCATTGTTTCTTTTGCTTTCCTTGCTAAAACCAGTAATCATAATTATAAGAATGTGTTTTCTCTGTTTATTTATTTATGTAAACCAAAACAAAGTAGTAGTGGTTTGAGTGGACAAAATCTTGTGGTGAATCATGCAAGATTCTTTAGATGCATCTCTTTGGTCAGTTGTTACTTTGATTCCCTTCTTAATTTTTATTTTGTTTTCATATGATTTGATCACGAAGATTCTCGTTGTCAAGTTGGTTAGTTCCACATGCTTTTTTTATATATTATTATTGTTGGACAAGATGTGTTAAATCCTAAGTTCATGTACATTAATTCGTGACGAAGTATCAATTTGAAACTCCATGTTGCATCAATTTCGAATAACGTAAATTACTTTTATGTGTTCGATTATGAACTTGTTGGGGAAAAGAGCCCACGGTTTTTTTTTATATTTTGCACTTCTTTCTTGTCACACAGAAAAATAATTTGTGTCTTTGAGTAGGACTTTGTTATCGTGAGTTCTAAAATTAATATCATGTTTTGTAATTTCATTAAACTTGAATTATTTAAAATCTAATCGTATATGGATTAACCATACATTTAAGGATTATATCTCTTTGTTAAATATGAGAAGTTACAAACAAATTCGCATGATACATAATTATCATCACTCTCACCTAAAATATTAGTATACCAAGTAAGGATTCAAGATGTATTTCGATACTTTTTCGACCCCATACTTAATTAGTCGATTATAAGCACATGTTAAATCTTATTAGCATTAGTGGACTGGTGGCTTTTGTTTTTCATATTGACGTGTCAAAAAGAGAGTAGTTTATTATCTGCACGTGTTTTATACCTATGATTCTTGCTCCATCCTTCAAGTTAGACCCGCAAAGATCTCGATCAAATATATAAACAATATCCAATTCTTTACCTACCGAAGGGGTCGTAAAAAAAGGAAACTAAAGAACAAATAAAGTAGAGGGTCAATGGAAGTGTACATTGTCATGGCGGCTTTGAAGATATATAGCTTTGATGGGCACTATTAAAGTATAAGCATAAGCATATGCATATTCATTCATATATTCTATCTTTTTAGATTCTAGACCACTCTCTATGCATAACAAAAGTTGGTATCTATTGACAAAGAGTCCCAAACATGAGAGCTACACTACCACTACCTAGTACACTCATTCCTGTCAGCAAAGAAGTGTATACACAGTTCAGTTCTCAAGTCTACTTGTCCTTGCATCTAATCCAACCCAAATTCAATATCTAAGCAAGCAATTGTGACATAACATTTTTATCTTTTTCCTTCAACTCTTAACCCCTTTTTATGTGATCAACAATCTTGGAAAAGGCTAACAAGTTTTTTGTATGTTCAAATCATCAAATTGCTACTGGTCTTGACTTATTATGGTGTGAGGTGCGAATCAGCTCTCTCGCCTCCTTAAAGTTAGAGATTCGAATCTCAATAGACATATTTTATTTAAGTACAAGGGTGAGGTGAGGTTCGATTAGAGTTATTTTAAACTAGATTTCATACTTTCTTGTTGATAAGAAAGAAAAAAAAAACATGTCTTTTATGTACATCAACCATCACAAGACCGAACTTCTGATGGAGTTCATGAGAGGGCTAAAGTACATGGAGGCCAACAAGTCTAGGCCCAAACTGACCATATTAGTTTTGATATGAAGTAAACTTTATTTAAAATATGTTAATTTATAAATAATAATTTATTCTTATTTTTATTTAATGTGCAATTATAATCTTAATATTTCCTCGCGTGTCTCTAATTTGACAAATGCACCAGAATTCATAGTTGGATTGAGGCTTGAGGAGCTTCACAAACATAGAGCCAAATCAACATTATTAGCCACCTCATCACAACTACCACTGCAACACTTGATGAGAACTACCATTGCAACTTTTCACTTGTATCATTTTATATTTTGTGTACACTACATATATAGAATAATATTGAGAATGACAACCATTCAATACCATCTAATAGTCGCCGATATAAATGTGGTAATCATCACCTGTAGAAATCAGCAAAGCAATCGCTCCATCAGAAAAAAAAGCAAGTAATGATTAGTGTGATCATGATCAGTTGTTCCTGGCATCAAAGAATATGCCAGTTCCTCCTTTGCTTGATTTTACATATTCATGCTGTTCCTTTTAGTTCTCATTGTTGCAGACTTGAAGTGTACTTCCTGGAATGGACAAGAAAAGCAATCAAAGCTGATGCTGGATCCTATCTTGGATGGACAAAACGAATGAGCTTCAGATGGCTCTTACAATATTCCATAGAGGCCCATTGGGCTTTTTATATTGTGCACAACTTTTCTGAAAGCCCTAAAGCACATATGCTAAGTACTTTTGTAAAAGTAATGGATGAAAAAGTTTAAAGTTGAGATAATGATACGACTTTTTGACTGTTTTTAATTTATTTATTTATTTTTAACTTATATTGTATATCAATTATAAAAATATATATTTTAAATTATTAATCGTATTAAATAAAATAGTAACATTATATACTTTAAACGTGGTGAGAATAACAATTATTGCAGTTTGTTTTGAGTGAGCATACCTCGCGTACCGCTTAACAATCAGATCAGACTGGACAATGCATCAGGACGTACACATGGGATAATTCAAGACAAACAAACTGCAAATAACACAAAAAATTGCAAATAATAACTTTATTATGCCTACCAAAATTCGAGTCTTGATGGCTGAAATAAATGACTCTCTTAACCCCTGGACTAGCCCTAATAGGTTCTTTTATTTATTTGTTTGTTTTGTACTATAAAAATAAAGAAGAAAATTGAAGGAGCAACTAAACGCAACCATAAAGAAATAGTATTAGTGTTGGTGTCGAGTGAAGAAAGATTAGCGTTAGTATTATTTCATTATCGATCTTTCTTAAGAAGTCGATATTCAGCATTATTGTTTATGAGTTTAAAACATTATCAAAGTAATCAAGAGATGACGTGTAGGTTCTATTAAGAAGACATATTCTTTTCTCTCTATTCTTAGCATGGCTGTAACGACACTATCATACGCCTCAAAAAATTAACACCGATTTTTATTACTCTCTCTGTTCCTGTTATACCATTAACCGGCGTAATTGAGTATGGTATCGGCAACCCAATGGAGATTTTCAAAGTAATCAACGGTCATGATAAAGATCTACTCTTTAGTGCCTCCAAATATTATTTTATCTCAGAATTGACACTGTTGCATCGGCAGGACCAGGTTGACTCAACCAGGACTTATAGAGCTCGGACCGACCGTTTTCTATTTTAAATTGGGAATAAAACTCACCACATGAATTTTTCTATATAATATGAAGACTTCGACGGATCACGTGGGTAGAATATTAAAGTTCTAATTATTTGCTGTTTTCCTTAAATTATTCTGTCCTACAGTTATTTTTAATCACAAAACATTTTGCATAAATTTGTACAATATAAGGATGTTTTTGTAATTAGTGTATCATATTTTGTTATAATTCAAATTTTTGATTGATATACCGATTTATTTTTTAAAAAATAGATTTTTATTAGATGGAATAGTTTGTCAAAAGAGAATTATCTAGTTTTGATGGAATAGTTTTTTTTGATCAAAATTGGTCATGTCATACTAAAGACTCGCGGGCTAACAAGAGTGCAACAATCTTAACAGTTCTAATGAATGTGCTAACCTTCACGGAAGTCTAATTTTGAAATAGAGTAAGCTTTGGTGTATGTCGAGCGATTAGCTTTTTAGGGAACTGATCTGTTCGCGATTGACCTAAATTGTGGTAATTTCATCTAACATTGCTCTTGACAGGGTTGCTCCACAACCCTCACCATTACATTCGATATGCCTTAGAGCGGAACAACTGAGAATCCACATGTGTTGAGGGGAATTTGGGTCTTCCCAACCTCCACCGCTCCGTCAACACCGACAGGAAGTGGTGGAATTACCACGGCTCCATCGCAAGAGTCTTCCACTTTTGGTTACTCGAGGAGAAGAAGACGAATCAAAGACTAGATTACCAAGTTGGGCACTCTCCAAGCCTCGACCATTATCTCTTTGAAGACTGTGGCGTTGAAAGCATTCTACGTTAACACCTTCTCCACCAACCCAACTCTAACTAGGAATCATCCTCCTGTAAGCCCTCCTCTTTAACTTCTAGAACATGCACTTCCTCCAGTTCGAAAGACACTGTTGAACGCTTGCCAGCAATCTGCTCACACATGTGCTCGAACCTACCATAGCAACTGCATAAGGTTGCGCCGCAGCGATCAAAAATCTCACATCTAAATTTTAGTTCTTCGTTAAAGTCGGATCAAGGCACCCAGATATCGAGTATTCCCACAAACAATATGCTGATTTTGTTTAAACTGTTAAATTATATCAAAATATCATTAAGGGCAAGTTATATATAAACCACTGTACAAATTCTTATGATTTTATTTTAGTATATTAATATATGGTTACCGATTCAAGAGTAACTAAATCTATGAAAAATAATAATTTCATCGAAATCTATTCTCATTTTAGAATAAGATGACAAGAATACCTTTCATCAATTTTTAAATTTTCATATTTGTACCATTATATAACTCTCTTTTTCTTTTTCCATTTTTCCTTATGAATCAAAATAAAATCTAAAATCGTGATACGCCGATCAATCATCAAAACCCCACCCAAAAATACACTAACCTAAATTAAAATAATTCTTTAATTAATTTTTGTTTCTTATTTTTTAAACATTTTTTTTTACAATTATTTTTTTAACAATTTAACAAATTCATATTTATTGAAATATATGAATGATCGAATATTTCATCTATTTTGCATTAGTTATATAGAGGTAAAATTGGAAGTTTTATTTTTAAAAAATGGGAAATTTTAAGATACTTTTGGGTCATTTCTATTACTATATAATATTAATTGATAGTGTAATTTAAGAAAAAGTTTAAAAAGATACCAAGAAAAAAATTATAACATCAAATTTATTCTATTTAAAACATTAAAACAACTATCTGCTCCAAACTAAAACTTAAATATGTTTTCTTTTCTATTTTATTTTCCCTTTTAATTTACATATAAAAACATAGCATTATCAAGTCACATATCAAAAGGTTCATTACTGAAGTTATTTTCAATACACCATGATTGATTGTTGAATGCTGATCATAATAATTCATATATATATATGTACTGATACGTATTTGATTAACGTAAAAGAAAAGGGACAAAAAGCATCTAGCTGGTACAATATATATATATATATATTATGTTGTGTTAAAACTGAATTGTTCTACACTAACGCCAGATTTGTGAACGTCAATTTAAATTAATTCTCTTATGTTGTAATTAGCACAGGTGGTGTTGAAAATAAGAAACAAACACACAAACTATATTTCAAAGAAAAAAACACAAACTAAAATGTGATACAAATTATAACATAAATTGAACTAAACAAATAAATGATTTATGTGGTCATCAAAGTTCCTCCATAGTAGAGAGAATCTCTTACGAGCCTCCCTCCACAAATCTTTTCTGGTGAAACAGTGTCGGACCTCTAGCCGGTACTATGTATCAGCCTCGGCTTCCACTCCGTGCTGATCTGTCCAAAAGTCCGATTTTCATCAAATAATATTTAAAATAAAGATTACATAAACTGAAACTTACTTAAAAGTATTATGTAATATAATAAAAGATGAACATTAAACCCATTACAAGTACAAATTTCTTTACACTATTAAAGTGTTTTAGTAAAACTTGTTTCACATTCTAATAATAAAAATGTGTATTAATTAATTGATGAGATCTATTTTACAATCTAGTAAAGAGATATGCAACTCAATAAAAAGCTAACAATTAAATTCCTCGGTTCCCTTTCTAATAGTGGTTCTCACCCAACTCATCACAAGTTAAAATCATCGTTTTCTGAACTATATATCCAAGCTTTCTTGTTACATGATTTATGATGTAACTAGAACTAACAGGTTATGCTAATGACAATAAATTCAACATTAAATCTTTTTGTTTTCTTGTTGTAAAGTAGCATGTGTGTGATCCTTCCTCGTACATGGTGATTTTTTTTTCCCCAATAAAATCGTATTTAAAAAAGACTATAAACTCTGAACCCTGAATTTAATCGATTGAACTGTCAGTTCGAACAATCCCAAATTATCTTATAAGATATATGTAGAATGTACACTATTCATCTCAAATTCCTGCACAATCATCAATTTCATCACCTTAATCGTCAACCCAAGTTTTATTGTCGTTGCATGTGAATTCAGACACAAGTCATAATCCCAAACAACATTAATAGCAATGAAGGTTGTCATCATGATCTTGAAACTTCTTCCATTTTTTTGTTCATGTCATCAGATGACATTTTTTTTCTATTGCCAACAAAATAAGGAATTAATCTATCCGCATCCCACTTAGCTTATCAAACCTTGCATGATAATCGATCTGATATCATCAGTGTTGAGATAGACTAAATGCATCATGATGGTTACCTCAGTTGTTTGATTCATTGAGGACACTGCAACTGCAGTGAAAAATGTATAATAGAATTGATGGAAAATAATTAAGTGCTTATGATTGATTGATGATTGAAGCATTTTAGATGAGTTAAATAAATGCACGGCTTGGTGAGAGATTTTTGTGGGAAATGAGTAAGAGATGAACAAAAGCTGGTAAATTTATTTGAGGATATATGAGTTGTGTGAGTGAGTCTCATTATCAGATTTTCGTATAAAGAACACTAATTGTTTGGAAACCTCAACTCTATTATCATAACAATGTGGCCTTTGCCATAGGATCATCTTGATGTCCTTTATGCGACAGCTTCGTTGTCTTTGGACCACCATAGACCGTTAATTATCATGATAGGGCAATCTATGCTAGTTCTCGTTCTTTTTCAAATAGAAAATTCGGTAACAATATTTATCACATGAGATCACCGTCTTAATCTTTATTTTATCGTAAAAAAGAGCAATGTAATATCACATATACACAGATTAAAACCAATGTGCTTCTTACATGTAACCTCCGTTATTTCATCTGCCACTTGATATAGGATCCCCGTTATAATCTTGTCCGCTTTTTCTTGAAAACTTAACCCTCATCTACACCCAATACGCACTCACAAACTCTAAATAGTTATGCATATATATATACCAGAGAGAAGTAAATAACTAGAATTTGCACACAGACAGAGCAATTATAATTTGAAGCCAATCCGATAATGGTACGTACCATAATATTTTTGTTCTACACACAAATAAATAACTTACTATGAGAAACACATACACTGAGCTGACCCCGCAGTGATCTTCCTAGCCCAACCGAAGCTTCTAGAAAGATTGCCCCAGAAGATTATTCTCGCCATCCCAGACTCAATAACATGCTGTGCGTGCGTTACGTGGCCCAAAACTGCACCAACCACACGGCGCCACGTCAGCTACACGCACACTGCATGCTCCTCACTTCTTCATCCACCGACCCAGTTGCGTCGGATTCACTATCCCCGGTATGTGGGCCCCATACGTGCTCAGTATGCTCGCGACCTCCGCGAAAATCTCC
>JAYMSW010000761.1:0-19727 GCA_036897725.1 Erodium texanum | reverse complement strand
TGAAATATGTAAAGGTTGAATTATGTTGCATAACTCATAGAGCAACTGGAAAAGGACCAAAATCAATAACTACAAATTGAAAATGTGCCCAGTTTATGTCAATACAGTATATGATAATAAAAAATCACCAAAACCTTCCATTCAAATGAATAACAATAAGAATATAACATAAGTCTATACAATTTCGCAATACACCAAGAGTCAATCAATCGATCAATGAAAATGATGATGGAAATTTTGTCTAAAATCAACTAAAATCAAACAAAGTTACACTAATTTGCAAGCACAGGATCTAAACGAAAATTTCAGATAATTAAAAATATTAATGTAGTAAAGCAAGAAATAACCGTACTTGAAACCTGCACATATAGGAAACACGACTTAGTCTTCATGTGTTCCGGTTATTCACATGAAACAATGAACCTGGAACTAATGAGTTTTATGAAATTTAAGGAAAACAGAGACACAAACCTGTTTTTTTCCTTCAGTGCCAACATCCTGGAGGTGTCTATCTGCTGGCTCTAGCTATGATCACCCATACCCGAGTCTCCTTAATTCTCAAACCTTCTGTTGCCCAACAACACCCCAATGATCGACCCCTTTTGGCACATGAACTATCCTGTCTCTACTCCTCCAGTTCCAATTAAACTAATATCTGAGGACCCAACGCTCTGTACACCAAGCAATCCTCAAAACAGTACTCAATCAATGGAATAATAATGATCGTGATTATGATTACCATGTTCAGGGCATAGCCGTAGTGTGGATTATTGGGGAAAATAGGAATATTGTTTGATTGTAAACCAACCATAGAGCCTGCAAGAACTTTTAAAACCCAGAAGTAGTTAAGGCGAGGGACAAATATACACAAAAAGAAGAAATTGAGTAGAAAGTAAGCAAAACTTATATATGTTATAAACTATACTTGAGCTTAAATCAACAACATCATCGTTGTGGAAGACGGATTGTTCAAGCTCCCCAAGATCCGCAAAACTCGTCTGGCATCGGTTTCGATCACCATCATCTGCTATGCTTCACACATTAGAAAACAGAGATATCATTTTCACAACAACACAAACAGAACAACTTGTTACTGCAAGCCTTGTGTTCTCAAAAGATTCAAACTTTAACACACCCATCAACCCCAAAACTCCATATATAATGAAGTCATCTAACATTAATTGCCCATACAAGGGGACACTGCGGGTTAGATTAGATAAGCACTAGCAAAGGAGACTGAAGAGATAGGGGGAGTAAGTTCCTCTTACCCGTGAAGACTCTGCAACATCCGAAAGACCCAGTAATAAAATTTAGCAAATTTTCATTGATTTCAAACAAATCACACACCAGAAACAGTACAGCTGAGAAATAAAGCTCAACTGAGACATGAGAAACACATATTGGAAAAGAAATTCAAAAGCAGAAAAGGGAAGAAGAAAAAATCAAATCAAATATCCATTTGAGTAGTGGATGGACACTTTAATTTCCTAAAAGCTCGAGCAATTCTCAGGAGTTATACCCATTTCAGCCCCCTTTGAGGAACATAACTCCTAAAAAACATAGACATATGGTGTTGGATGAATAAAAAATAGGGTAAGTAATGGATTGTAATGCTTTCAATTAGAAAAATGAGAGAAAATGAAGTTATCAAAAATAGTGATACCAACGTTCTTGTCACTCCACTTTCATTTGAATGAACCTGCATCCCTACCACTATCATATTCATTTCAACCATATCAAAATTCTACTAATTCAAAGGTTTACTCCCGACCATAATTAATGTGCTCAAGATACCTAAGAACATTAGAAAGAAAATACAATAGTTATGAGGGAAGACATACAGTTCATTTGCCGCATACAGTTGTGCCTCTTATTCTGGCATACTACAAAACACCAAAATTGATTTTAGATAATCTTTACAACCCTAAAAAAGAAAAACCAAACATTTTTTTAACTGTAGAAGATATAAAATAAGGTATATATCTAAAATTTTGCAAAGTGATCTTCCCACACACACCAATAAGAAAGACAAAAAAGGCTTATAAAGCAATATATGTAGCGTTTCTTAGCAAACTTGTGTTTTAAATTGTTAGATACACTAAATCTTGGAGCAGGAGGTAGCTTAGCATGATAACATTATAAGATGGCAAAGTCGGGCTTCATAAGACTTGGGAGAGCCAAATTTTTTATGGTCATTTGATGAATTTAGATTAAGACCAACTGTTTTCAGATTGATTCCTAGTGCCAGAGTACTCAAGTCAGGATTGCTGACTCTATGACATTCTACAAACCAAACACATCAAATTGATCTGCCTTGGACTGTAAGCGGTGTTGGGACTGGGATAGAAGCTGTTGATACTACTAAGTGAGTTGGCCGACCCCACACCAGATGTTGTATTTGATGAGCTAACTGATCTTAGCCTGAAGGTTAATGATCCATTGCTCCTAAGCTGATAATTATAGATACAAAACAAACTTCAAAATAAAATGTATGAAACTTATGATGTTGGATTCAAAACCACATATTTCCCAATTACTAACCGATGAGTGATTGCTTGTATTGGACAATGGCAGCACATCAGAATAATGTAACTGAGGAAAGTTTTGGCCATCTGAATGTAGAAAAGAGGCTCCACCACCATTTGTTGATGAACCATGGTGCTGCTGTTGCTGGTTGAAGATGAATATGGTCCCCCTAAGCTAAACCACCATATCTAACTATCTGTAGAATAAAACCCTTAGTAATTCACATGGATGATCTTTATCTATATGTACAAAACCCTTGAATACTAGAAAGAACCAACATGTGAGTATTGAGATTGCATCAAATACATAACATTGTCATGAAGTTGTTCATTCCGGGGCAAATCCACAAAATAGTCAACTTTACTACCTCCACCTACCAACCATGATCCAAGACAGAGTATACGCCACAATCAGAAAATCAATAATCACAAATTTGGAACTCAAGAAACTTTAGCCTTAACTCAAATATAGGCCACTTCTTGCTTTTAAGAACATAAACATATGCCTTTATGTATTATATTTCTTGTGTTTTTGAATGAAGAAAAATAAAAGGGTGCAATATAAAATATATGTATGAATGAAATCATATATCAATCAATCATCAGTTTCATAGCCAATCTATTTCTAATTGACTTTACTCATTATAAATATAACCAATAGTTTGCTTTTCAATAACAAATGGATGAAACTTTTATTGCATGTCTTGCAACAGAAGATATGTCATAAGTAAAATGTAGGAAAAGGTATTTGCATAGTCAGGTAATCAAATTGAGTTCCAGTATTCCATATCCCGACGAGTCATAGTAAAATAATAATGGAAAAAAACAATCAGGCACCCACTAATTAATAGACCCCCAAAAGCATACAACCAACTAGGGGGAGCAACAGAAAAAATGAGCAATACCTTGATTCGTTATGCCAAGACGTAGCTCCTTCCAAGTGACAAAGAATCACAAATCATGATAGATGATTACCACCCTCATGTTCTCACTTTACTATAATCTTACAAAAGCCAAAAAATAACTTAAAAGAAATAGATATAATAAGCCAATGAAGCGCACTAACCATACACAAAAGCTATCCAAATAAATTAATCAGAACATCACGAACCCAGAAATGCATTAGCATGATCACCAATTCAAAATGCCAATGGAATTCGGACTTGGAAAAGAACATATATCATCAAAATCTCACAGCTACTCTTTCATCAATACCAAATATCTTGAATTTTTGAGTTAAAAAAAGGACTCAAAAGATGAATAATATAGCATCATACTTGCTGAGGGTCGCAACCAGATTACTATTGGAGTCGGAAGGACTCGCCAATCCGGTGCTTCTGGAGTTTGGAGGAACTCAAAATTGGCCCAGCCTTCGCTGAGCACATGAACCCGTTTGGAGATCGGGGACAACTTGTTCTTGGGCAACCTTTTTGGGTACTCACCTCTTCACCAGTTCCTTCACTACCCTCTTTACCATTTTCTTCACTACACACGCTTCACATCACAATTCCCATCGTCACTTCTCTCTTCCCTACCACTACTAAAAGTGGATGTATATGATAATGATATTAGTTAATAGTAAACCTAAGATAACTGAACTAAATTGCTCAATGATAAACTGGGTAAAAGAAATTGGATACATAATACACAAAATGATAATTAGTAAGAAAATATAGCCGTAAAGAAAGGTCATAAAAAATATAAACACAAAAACAAAATGGCAATTTCCAGGTCATAGATTTTTACCTACTCGTTTTGTTCTTCAACCCCATCTACACAAAATCTATGACTTGTAAAGAACAAATTGGCAGTGACGCGTGAGTGGGTTTGAAGAACAGATTGGTCGAGACTTGAGATGCTTCTCGTCCTTCGCCGGCGTACCCCGTCGACAGCACAACGGTTCCGCCATTTGATGAGAGGCATAAAGAGCCTCGACTACTGGGTCTGAAATGTAGTTTATAGAGAGAATGGAGTACGCACAAATTGCAAAAATAGGGAAAGTGAGGTGAGATCGTGGATTGAAATATAGTTTTAATTACTCCGTTGATAGTGTTTTGGAAAGAGGAAGAAAAGGATAGTGATGAGAATGGAGAAGGAGAGAAGGGTAGTGAGCTGAATTTTCGGGAGAGACATAAACTTGGCTGGGGAAAACAGAATAGAAAAATGAAAAAAATATAGAAATTCCTTGATTTTTCCTGAGCCAGTATGGGGTGAATTCTCAAAGGAGAGAGATGTCACGTGGCTCTTAAAGTTATGTGGCTGGGGAAAATAGAAGAGAAAATTGAAAAAAAGAAGAAGAAATTCCTTGATTTTTTCTAAGCCGGTATGGGGTGAATTCTGAAAGGAGAGAGATGCCACGTGGCTCTTGAAGTTATGTGGTTGGGGAAAATAGAAGAGAAAATTGAAAAAATAAAATAAAATTTCCTTGATTTTTCCTGAGCTAGTATGGGATGAATTCTCAGAAGAGAGAGATGCCACGTGGCTCTTGAAGTATGTGGTTGGGGAAAATAGAAGAGAAAATTGAAAAAAAAAATAGAAATTCCTTGATTTTTCCTGAGCTAGGATGGGGTGAATTATAAATGTTTTTACTCTTGTTATATAATACAATTAGAATAAGTAAATATAAGAAATTCCACATTGTTAAATAGAGTTGTATTATTTCAAGTCATATGTTGTAATGTTTATAAATGTAAGTGATATGACATTTTTATAATCAAATTTTTTGCTATGTCGCGTTTTGATTTTAGTCAATCTCTTTTTTTAATAACAATAGTCAATCTTTTGTTAGTTGGGCCTAGTTTGTTTGTTGAATTCTATTTTTTTTACTTTGGGCTTATTAGTTAGGTTTAGCTAGTCTGTCCTTTTCGTACGTTCGTTGTTTGCTAGCTATATAATAGTTGAATCGAGATAATGGATGCATAATGAATGGTACACACTGTTTCTTTCTCTACATTGCTCTCTCATCCTCTTGATTCTTCTCTCTTCTCTCTATCCCTCAATCCTGCCTTTCTTCCCCAATTCTCTACAAACCCTGATTCAGACCATCTTCTCATTACAAGCCCAATCATAGGTATCATAGACATTCTTTATAGGATCTATAGCATCATATAATATTCCTAAAGTTATAGAAGAAGAAATTGTTGCTACTAATGTAGAAGTTGCTTGCATCAAAGCTTCAGTATCCAATCTGGAATTTGAGGTGTTGAAATGGCTACCTTACTCTAGGCTATAGCTAACAAGTTGCTAGACAACACTCCTAGTATGCACTACTTTGTCTTTTCTCCATCCCCACCTCCTGGTATCAACTCGGCTGATCACAACTTTATTTTGGGAGCTCCTCCTTCCTTGCTACCCGACTCTAATGTTAAAAGAGAGTTTCATACCTACTGCCTTCCAAGGTTTGATGGATTTGATTTCTTAGGTTGGTATTCTAAATTTCGTCAGTATTGTGTTGTTGAAAATGTACCTGAAATTGAAATGGTTAGAGAAACTATGCTTGGTTTTAATGGGGCTACTATTTAGCATCGCCTTCATTATATACATCAAATGAGATTGAAATGAGTTTTAGATATACCTTGGAAAGATTATGTAGAAGCTTAGTCTTATCAATCAAAGCCTGAGATCAAAGACATTATTCATCTACATTTTCTTAAAGATCTGAATCAAGCCTTTGTGATGGCTAAGAGGCTAGAAAAGTCCCGCCCTTCTTAGAAAAACCGCATCATCACCACTTCACACCCACCCAGAAACCACACCTTTCACTCACCCCCACCACCATACAACTCCACCAAACTTGCTACCACGGTCACCAAATTCCTTCCATCCACACAAAAATCTTTTCCATCTGCCCAGTCCAAACCACCCACATTACAACAAAGACAACTATGTGACGATCATTTCAGAAAAGGTCTATGTTTGTGGTGTGGGGATAAGTATTCCCGTAACCATAAGTACACTAAGTCACAACTGTTTGAACTGCTAGTCACTGAGGAACCTATTGATCAAACTGAGGGTGAAGTTTTTATGAATTGCTTTGCTCCATTAGATACTATTTAGGATGAAGAAGACATGACAACATTGGGAAACCCGGTTATCTCCTTACATACACTAATAGGTACTATGGGGTTCCAAACTATGAAGTTGCATGGATTTATTGGTCGTCAGCTTATTGTTGTTCTTATTGATTCAGGCAGTACTCATACTTTTGTCAACACTCATCTAGCCAGGAGACTAGACTATCTGATCTCTCACAATGTTGGCAGCACAGTTTCTGTTGCTAACGGCGACACCTTGGACACATATTCTCTATGTCAGGATCTGAATTGGTAGATGCAAGATCTTCCCTTTACATCGGGTTTCTAATTATTACCTATTAAAGGTTGTGGTATGGTTTTGGGCTTTCAATGGTTGGTTACCTTGGGAACTATCCACTCGAATTTCTCTCGCCTAACTATGGATATCTATTCTAAGGGTCAGCTGATCAAGCTTAAAGGGTTCCGCACTGGTCAACTCACTTGGGCTTCTCGCACAAAGGCTAACAGGATCATGCCATTATATTGCTGGAGGAATCCAAGGCTCTTAAGCTTCGCCCATATTGCTACTCCGTAGTTCACAAAATGGAGTTAGAACACATCATAATGGAAATGCTTGAATCAATTATTATCCACCTTAGTACTAGCTCTTTTTCTTTCCGTGTTATCTTGGTAAAAAGGAAAGACGATCTGTGGAGTCTTTGTGTGGAATACCGTCAACTCAATGCTCTTACAATCAAGGATCGTTTTCTATTCCTTTGGTAGGTGATCTGTTAGATGAGCTTTATGGGGCATTGTATTTCTCTAAACTCGATTTACGAGCTGGTTATCATCAGATTCTGATGAAAGAATCTGATATTTCTGACACGACATTTTGCATGCATTAGGGCCACTATGAGTTTTTGGTTATGCCTTTTAGGCTAACCAATACTCCATCCACTTTTCAATCCTTTAATGAATGACATTTTCAGGCCTTTTCATTGGATTTTTGTTATAGTGTTGTTTGATGACATTTTCGTTTACTCTAAATCTATGGCTTTACATATGGATCACTTAAAGCTGGTTTTTCAGATCTTGGAATCAGAGAAGCTATTTTTGAAGCGTTCTAAATGTGTGTTTGGCATGAGGGAAATTGAATACCTAGGTCATGTTATATCTACTGATGGTGTTTCTATGGACCAAAGAAAGTTGAAGTTGTCCTCAATTGGCCTCTACCTAAGAATCTGAAGCAGCTCAGAGGTTACTTGGTCCTCACGAGCTACTATCATCGTTTTATCAAAGACTTTGGTGCTATAACTCGACCTATGACACAAATGCTCAACAAAGATAACTTCTTACGGACAGATGAAGCTGTTATAGCTTTCAACACTCTCAAAAATGTCATTACCAAAGCCTCGGTTTTATCTCTTCTTAATTTCCAATTTCCATTTACAATGGAGACTGATGCTTCTCAACTGGGTATTGGGGCTGTCCTTAATCAAAATGGTGGTCTCATTGCATATTTCAACAAGGCATTGGGCCCAAAGCACCAGGTACTATCATTTTATGATAAGGAAATGTTAGCAGTGCTATTGACAATTAAGCAATGGAATCCCTATCTCTTGGGCCAGAAATTCATTATCAAAACCAACCATCAGAGTTTATAGTTCCAATTGGATGAAAGAACCACTACCCCAGCACAATTTAAGTGGGTCATCAAGATGATAGGGTATGATTATGAGGTGCATTGTAGGAAAGAGTCCACTAATATTGTGGTTGGTGCTTTATCAAGGGTACCAACAGAAGGGTCTCTCTTATCCCTCCACACACTATCTTCGTCATTCGTGGAGTTCCTATCCTAAACTCCAAGCCTTGGTTTTTACTCTCAAGCTAAACCCTAATGGCACTTTTGGACACTATTCTTAGGTTAATGATCAACTGTTTCGGAAGGGTAGACTAGTTGTGGGTCCGATTCCAGAGTTGAGGAAAGCTATTATCTCCTATTTCCATGCTACTTCAATAAGTGGTCACTCTAGGGTTAAGGTCACTAAGCATAGGATTGCTTCACATCTATACTGGAAAGGCTTACTACCGGATGTTCAAAGTGAGGTGGCTAAATGTTTTCTCTGTCAAATGAACAATCTTGATCTATCTCCATATCCCGACTTACTACAACCACTTCCTATTCCCTCATCAGCCTGGTCTAGTATCTCTATGGACTTCATAGAGGGTCTCCCTAAGTCCATCAGGTTTCAAGCCATCTTTGTGGTGGTGGATCGCCTTACTAAAAACAGCCGACTTCATGGCTCTCAACCTCCTTTATACGACTCTTTCAGTCGCTTAGGTTTTTCTGGATTCGGTCTTCAAACTTCAGCTTACAAAGCACTCTATGGTCAACCCCCACTTACCCATGTTCCTTATCTCTTTGGTACTTCAAAAATTGAGATAGTGGACCGCAGCCTCATCAACGAGAGTCAGCTATTAGACTTTTGAAGTTCTACTTGAGTCGAGCACGGAACCGTATGAAAACCCAGGCATATCGTCATAGATCGGATAGGGAATGCTTAGTGGGCGATTGGGTGTTTGTGAAGCTACAATCTTATCGCCAGTCGTCTCTCTCTCTCGTCGTCCCTCTCAGAAACTCTCTCTTAAGTACTACGGGTCATTCAAAATATTGAAGAACATGGGAAAAGTAGCTTATACCTTAAATTTACTAGATTCGTCGCACATCCATCCGACTTTTCACATCTCCCAGATCAAGAAGCAGTTGGGTTACGATTCAGCAGATCCGGTCCTGCCACTTGCTCAGGATAGTTCCTTGCTCAGACAACCACTTCTCGTCTTGGACCGTCACATGGCTCGTAGGGGTTCCAGATCTATAACTCAGGTTCTGCTTGGTTAGTCAAACTCTTTTCCATAGGATGACTCTTGCATGTACTTTCATGACTTGAAAAAGGCTTATCCTGTCTTCTTTGAGGATTCGTGAGGAGACGAATTGTCTAAAGAGGAGGGTATTGATACGCTGCGTTTTGACTTTAGTTAATCTTTTGTTAGTTGAGCCACCTTCCGTTATTGGACCATTAGTTTGGTTTGTTGAATTCTATCTTTTACTTTGGGATTTGTATGTTGGGCATAATCAATCCGTCCTTTTCATACGTTCGTTGTTTGCTAGCTATGTAATAGCTGAGTCTAGACAGTGGATGAATAATGAATGGTACATATTGTTTGTCTCTCTACATTGCTCATTCATACTTTCGAATCTTCTCTGTATCCCTCAATCCTGCCTTTCTTACCCAATTCTTTACCGACCATAATTCACACTATCTTCTCATTACCAGCTCTATCTTTTATCATCAACAAAACTAAAATACTTTCTAAAATTTTAACATTATTTAATGAAATAACATCTCTTCCGTATATAGGATATTTTCACCAAAAAAATCAACTAGTCATTGACTTCATTAGCTTGAGCTAAACTAATAATAATATCTAAGATATTTATGTGTACCGGATACGCCTTCATGCATACTTAAAAAAATGATATATTTTTTTAAAATGTTCAGTTTGACATGTTAAATCAAATTATAATATAATTAAAAAAAATCAAATTATAATAAAATAGAATTTTTCTGGGGAAAAAAAAACTCCTTACCTTGTCAGTTAGCAACTATTGGTAGATCGGGGTTACTGTGCAGATCCGGCAGTTAAGCTACAAAGCGTAATCACAAGTAGACATGTCATTGTAGCAGTGGATGGGCAGTGGTCCCCACACATAACCTACGACGTGAAACGCAGGGCTTGTCCACGCGTTCGACAAAAGCTAAATTAGGTTTCTTTGGAGAGTGACCGACAAACAACCAAAAAAAACTGTCAGTGCACGTGGCGGCTTTAGAGGGCGCTGAGGATCTTGAATGACAGGTGTCCGGACACAGTGGCGGATGGATAACGACTCCTGGCTATATTTAGCAACGGCTATCAGCAAATATGGAGTGGCCTGTTTGGGTGGGGATTTCTAGCTCCTAGTACTACACCGACTTATTTGCGCATGATGGCTGTATGAATTTTAGTGCAAGAAAGGTTCCTTTCTTTTTTTCTTTTTTCTTTTTTTTTGAGTAAAGTAAAGGGTTCCTTTCATTTCTTTCATATATGTTTTAGGATAATTTGATATTACAATATCTATAACCCGAAGAATTAATGACATGTAAACTACAATTGTGATGGAGTCAACAGTGAATATAATTGCGCTCTAATAATATGCAATGTTTTTATCAACTAAAGGTACGTACGATCGAGACTTTTATGGTGGATTGCCAATGGTGCATCCGAGGTCGAAAGTCAACATAAATGCATTGGGGGTTAAGGCTGCTAAGATCAGCAACCCAACTCCAATGGCTGATCTCGGTTGCCAATGAAGGAGGTGTCAATCCCCGGTCGATATATAGCAAAACCAAACAAAAAAAAGAACAGTGGTAATGATTTTTTTTTCTATAAATAGTCACCTCCTCAATACTTCTCCCACATCATTTCTACTCTCCAAATTATCTCAATTTTTTTTTTTATCAGAAAGAAGGGAAATGCAATATCGTAGGTATGGGGATTGGAACCAGTGACTTCATGTTTATTATATGAAGCCTTTGCCACTTCACCCATGATCCTTAATTCCAAATTATCTCAATTTCATTTTCTCTATTCCGTTTTCGTGAAAAATCTCCAACCATCAACCCGAAATATATCCTAACGATTTCAACACGTGGGAGGAATTTATGGCCAACTACACCTTACCGACGGTCGAACAAGCCCAACAAGAATACGAGGAGTTGCTTAGTCAATTTTCCGGAGAAGGATTCGGCGAAGGATCGTCTAGGCCACGAGCGAATGATTAGAGGTGCGACGCTTACTTTGTCTAGAAGTGCGACGCTCTCGAGCGGTGGGGAGTAAGTCCACACCATAAATGCATGGTTGCATTGAGCATGCTGGTATATGGCTGCTCAGCTGATTCTCTAGAAGAAACCTTGAGAATGGGTGCCTCCACCATCATGGAGTCCCTCTGAAATTTCTGCGGTGTCATGATCACGATCTACAAGCAGCAGTTTATTAGCCGGCCAAACGCAGCCGACATGGACCGTTTACTACAGATTAGCGAGAGACGAGACTTTCTGGACATGATAGGAAGTGTTGATTGCATGCACTGGTAATGGAAGAACTGCCCTATTTCTTGGAAAGGCCAATTCACCCTGGTGATCAGGGAGTCCCAACAATCATGCTTGAGGTTGTTGCTTCATGTGATATTTGCATATTACATTGCTTCTTCGATTCTACGGGTTCAAATAACGACATCAACTTGCTTAACAATTCGACGTTGTTCCTTCAAGTCCTCTAAGGCAAGCAACCTAGTGTTGAGTATAAAGTAAATGGTATCACCCACACCTATCCATATTATTTGGTTGGTGGAGTTTACCTACACTAGAGTCGGTTTGTGAAAACGATTCCACGACCACTCACGGAAAAGGCCAAAGAGTTTTCCAAACAACAAGAAGGTGCACGGAAGAATGTTGAAAGAGCATTCTAAGTTCTGCAGGTGTGTTGGCACATCTTCACCCGCCCAGATCGTGTCTAGACCAGAAAGTTCATGGGAGAGGTCATGGAAACTTGTGTGATTCTATAGAACATGATTATTGAGGATGAATACAGTATATATAGGGGGACACAACGATTCACGAATGAGCCAGATGAGGACATGCCTGTATGGACTCCATCACTGCCAATTCAACGGGGAACCAATGATTTCAAGCCGTAGGATGAGAATTACATCCATATTCGCGATCAATGACTTCATCAACGACTCAAGAACGATCTAATTGAGAACATTTGGCAACACTGCGGTCAAGTTGATCGTTAATGTGTTTCTGTATTTCATGTATTTGTACGTGTATTTTAGTTTGATTGTTGTATTTCATGTATTTGTATTGTGGTTTCAATGAAAGCAAAGTTCAATTGAACGAAATTTGAAAGTACATAATATGTCGAAGACCAACACAAATTGAAAATTGTGGTCTTGGCGATATAGCCGAATAACATAAAGAAAAGTACATAGAATTACATGTCAAATTATTATCAGAATCATCAGAAATTTCATCTTCCCAATAGTACCTAGGGGATGGATTGACAAGAGTCTCTTCCGTGACATGTTTGCCTTCAACGGGAGGCTCTTCTTCTTCCTGAATGGGAGGTTCTCTTTCGTTTTCACTGGGGGGTTGTATTTCGGGACTACTAGGAGGTTGTTCTTATTCTTCACCAGGAAACGTTAGGTCATGTTCAGCTAGAGGTGATGGAGGAGGAAAGGACCCGTAACCATAGTACTCAGGGTCACCGTAACAAGGAGGGTCATGGTAGGAGGGGGGACCATTTATACCAGCTATCATTTGCTCTTGACGATGAATCAGGATATGGGATGTTGCCATTCCACTATGGCAATAGAGGATTAGACATGATTTCAGAGGCAGAAACATGAGTAGTAGAAGAATGGGTAGATGAGAGGTAGGTGTGGATTGAAGATCCGGAGATGATGGTAATTATAAAGCCCATAAACACTATAGCAGATGTGACAAGGAGGGAAAATAAATAGTTAAATATTCTTTTAAATTTTAATTGAGGGAAAATAATTAATTTTTTTATTATTTTATATTTGAATTGAGGAGGGAAAATAATTCATTTTTTATTATTTTAAATTTAAACTCCAGAGGGAAAAATTAATTTTATTTGCATGTCAATGTAATTTCATCTTCAATTGAATTTAATCTGAATTAACATTTAATCTAAAATTGAATTTCAGATTTAAAAAATAATAAAATCATCCACAACCAACATCCAACCCTATCTTCAAAAAAAAAACATCCAACCCTATTCAAGAAAATTCAACCTCCTTTGTCTTCTCTCTCTTCCAGTAACAAAATTAACTATGCCCATAATATTCAGATTAATTTCTTTTTCATGTCAATGTAATTTCATCTTCATTTGAATTTAATCTAAAAATGAATTTCAATTTAATAAATAATAAAATCATCCACAACCAATATCTAACCTCACTAAGGAAAGTTCAACCTCCTTTGTCTTCTCTCTCTTCTAGTAACAAAATTAATTATGCCCTTAATAACATGATTTTTTTTACAATGACTTTATGTATGAACAATCTTTATGTAGAAAGGCATTTGACCTCACCTGTAAGAGACGAAGGTCCAACAAGGGTGAGTCAGAGAAGCCCAAAAAAAAATGAAAGAAATAAACTGGGTAAATGATTCAATTGCTAGGACTTAAACCCCTACATTCCATGGATCAGAGTTCAAGAATTTACCACTAGGCCAATCACCTTTGGTTAATAACACGAATTTATTAGCTGAAGAGCATTAGTTTAGACCAAGATGATCTCTTACATACAAACTGAGCTCTGGATCCAAAATGGCATTCCCTGTCAAGAAATTACTAGTTTGTTTTAACAAAAAGATTGAATTTATTGGGCATAGACACTAGTAGAATAAAAGAAAAATTGCTAGTTTTTTTCAATCAAAGAGGCATTAAAAAAAATTGTAGTAACAAAAAAGGTAAAAGTAAATCAAACTAATATTAAAAATATAATTATTACATAAAAACAACAAATGAATATTTATCACTAAGCATGACGCCCGGATTCCATATTTTAAAACTGTAGTAAAATATTTTCATTGTAAATATAATGAAAAATGTCTTTTATTGTCAACTGAAGGTTCTGCATTGTGAGATCCAACGTCAGTTCAATGATATTTGTGAGGGATTTCGGTTTGAATTGAGAGTGTGACATGAGAGTTTGTGTTGCAACGAAAAGTTATTTTATCCAAAACGATAATAAACCCTAACTTTAGCTACAAATCTCACAACTCAACTCGATAATAATAGTAACCTCAAGCTCTAAACAATGACATAAATAATAAGAGTAAAAATTTTCATACTACTACATTTAGGAAAATTTGTTTGTAATTTTTGTTTAAAAATGAATTGTTTTATTGTTTGGCAAATTAAATTAACAACAATTTGTATTTTTTTTTTCCTGTTATGAAAGAACTATTTTATTGATTAGAAATTTAATATTTTTATCTATTGTAGTAGTAATAATTTAAAAAAATAAAAATTTAGGGGGTTCATGTGTCGCTCTTAAGCCTGAGTGACTTTACGATAAGAGAGACAGGTAAAAGAGTTTTAGGATAAAAAGACCTAAAATTTTAGGTACCACATATCATTTTGAATTCAATATAAACAACTATTTCATCGACTAATGTTATCAGGATATCATAGTATGTCATTCTCTAGATATCGCTTCCATTCATATCGTTGACACTGCGAAACATATCGATGACTTCCCATCTTCACTAAGCCACCGCCACTCATCATCATGCACCCACTGTCGTCGGACCCGTGCGTCAGCGTTGCACGTCTCCATCTGCAGCACAACAAATCCACAACTACCTTCCATAGCAGATCCGCATCTGTCACACTCGTTATTGCTCGTTACCCACTTCAGCTCATTGTGACCTATTACTCGTCTCATCACCCACTACAAAAAAAATTCACCGCACCAACTAATCTTCTCATCACCTCTTTGATGGTTCCTTCTCTGTTATCATCACCCCTATCTTATTATGGCATCATCGTCTCTACTGATCTCTGTCATTCGGTTCTTGATCATCCATCATCTCAACTTTCGCGTACTCTTATTTCTAACGGTTTATTATTTAAATTTCAAATAAATCTAGTGATTGTGTTTCTTGTCAGCTTGTCAAACATCATCCATTTCCTTTTACAAATAATAATTACATATCTTCTTCACCTTTTGGTCTGATTTTGAGGTGCACCGCCTACTCCAACTATGGGTGGTTCTCACTACTTTGTTATTTTTGTTGATGGCCACATTCGCTTTAGCTGGATCTATTTGTTATGCCATAAGTATGAGTTAAACATTTCTATTCCATATTTGCCAACATGATCCAAACTCACTTCTCGAAACTCATTAAAACCTTTTGTACTGATAATGAAATAGAGTTGAACGAGTTATATTTTCTTTATCCCCTTGATTTTTCTATCATTTTTATGCAACGTTTATGTCCAGGTACATCTATACAAAATGGCTAAGCTGAACACAGACATAATCACATCCTTGATATTGTCGGGGCCTTGGTCATTTCTACTGCTTCTCTTGGAAACTTCTGGGGTGAGGCTACTCTCCCAACTATCTACACAATAAATCAAGTTCCATCCCTGATCATAAGTAAAAAAAAACTCCATTCGAGTGTCTCTATGGTCGTCCTCCTACTTATAGTATCCTTATATAAATATATATTGGGACCCTATCTCCTAACATCTTTGTATTTTCCGACATGTCACTTTCTAAGAACACAAAATGTTCTAGTTTATGTCTTCCTTCCATATCTTTGAGCCTGTTCCGTTCTGTGCTAACCCTGATATTGATCTCTAGCTTAATAATGTTGAGGTTTTCTCTATTAAGTTGAATTTTGCAGATGCTCCTGTCGCTACTCCTACCTTAGATCATGACATGCCAACAGATAAAATGTTGTCATCTAGCCCACAACGTCAACAGAAACTCATATATTATCTCCACGACTTTGTGGTAAACCTACCTAATATATCTTGTGTCATGTCCATAGTTCCTTCTGTTTACGTGCTCCGTACCTATCACGAGGCATGCACTAATCTCTTGTAACAATAAATAATGACTGAGAAACTATAGGTATTGGAGAAGACTGGTATATAGGAACTGGCTCCTCCACCTCGAGAAATATCAGTTGTTAGTTTCAAGTGGGTATACAAGGTTAAGACTAGGCAGATGATACTATCGAGCACCACAAAACTTATCCTATTCCTCATGGATTTACTTAAGAATATGGAGTTGACTACGAGGAAACATTTTCTCATGTTACAATACCCACCTCTATTCGCAATTCATATGAGTCAATAATTACTATTGGTAAATTAGAGTATTGGTCTTAGCTATTCTTGTATAGGATTCTAGTCTGCATGTGCTATTATGTATCTTAGTTGTAGGATTTATCATAACGAGCCTAACCCATTTCTCATATTGTTGGTTGTTGTATTATGTGTGATCCAAAAAGAGCACCACACCAATTCCATTCTTGGCCGAATGAATGTTCAACAACATCGGCCAAGAAAAAAACAAGGCCGACAGATTAGGGTTCCATCGGCCAAGTTTCCATCATGTCCGACGGTTTTCAAAGCGTCGGCTAAGATGAACACTTGTTCGATGGAATTTTTAAAACGTCAGCCACGGTTCAACTCTTGGTCGACTTTTTTGTGTAACGTCGGCTTAGTGATACAAGTTAACCGACATTACACACAAACGTCGACTAAGCAATAAACAAGGTTGACATATATGGTGCTTCGTCAGCCAAGCTTTCCAAACTGCATTGAAACGAACCAGGACAGGTTTGAGCCCTAAAATCTCATCATCTCCCCTAAATTTCTCTAAAAAACCTCATCTTTTCTCCCAAAATTTCGATTGCGAAGTTAGTGTTCAAGCATTATACTTATTTGAAAAGAAATTGTATGTTTATTCTTAACTCTTTCTTCATAATTTGTTAAATCTTGTCTAAGTAAAAGTGAACCTTACTTGTAAAAGTAAGGGGGTACTACCACTTGACGTTCTTAGAGTGAGAGAAATAAGTGGGTAAATAATATCACTGCTGGGACTTGAACCTTGGTCTCATGGATCAAAGTTCAAGTGTCTTACCACTAGGTTGTTGATTATTTTGGCAGAAACAGTTAGAAAATTAAATAGATTTTGTGTTTGAGTTTGTTTGATGATGTTGAGTTTTTAGGTATATGCATGCTGATAGATAAATAAGGGGTTTGGAGTAATTAATTAAATAGTTGTTTCTTTAGGAAATGGTAAAATTATATGGGTTGAAAAATATCAATATTATTCTCTCCCTCATTCTCTTATGCTTCTGCTTTTCTTTTGTACACAATCTCAAACCATATTCTGTATCTCTTTTTTATATTTTTCCTTCTACCAACTCAGAGCTATATTAGAAGTCAGAACTAGTTGAAAGTGGAATTTTTCCTAAATGGATGGGAAGAACTCATTCCTCACTGGCATCTTTAGTGAGGAAGTATAAATGCAACTGTCACCCCGATATGACCATCCTAAAAAAACAGTCTGTCGGCTGAAAAATACATTGTATGGAGTTAAGGAAGCTCTCTGTGCTTGATTTTCGAAGCTCATTAGCAAGATGCTAGATCTTGGGTTCGTGTTTAATCCTCTTGACAATGCCATATTTGTTCGACAATTTTCTTGAGGCCACGTCTTCTTCTACTCGATGATATGATTATTATTGGTGACAATAGTTAACGCAATGCTAACCTCAAGCTTCACCTCAACGAGTATTTCAAGATGAAGGATTTGGGGAATCTTGCATACTTTATCATGTTTTAGATTTCATCTCTGCCTTCTAGTTATCATCTGTCTTAAGACAAGTATGCAGCTGAGCTCATCACTAGGGGGAATAACTAACAACAAGATTGCCTCCACCTCCATTGAAGCAAACCTCAAATTCCTTCCCCCGGATGTCAAAACTCTCGAGGGTGCCACTATATTTCGGTAATTGGTTGGAGGTTTGGTCTACCTCATTGTCACTAGGCAAAACATTTCATGTATTGTACACATTGATATCTAATTCATATCTTCACCTCTCATTACTCACAATGAAGCAGTTCTTTAGATCTTACGCTAAGTTCCAAATACCCTATCTTGAGGTTTGTACTTCTCATATGGCCCGCCTCTAATATAAGCCTATTCGGATGCAGATAGGGCTGGTAATACCACATGCTGACGTTCTACTACATGTTATTATTTATTTCTTGGGAGCTCCAACACCTTTTGGAGGAGTAAGAAATAGACAACCTTTTCCTACGCGAGCATTATAGCTAAGTGTTGAGCCTTTTCTAACACTACTTCCGAACTCATCTCGTTAGGTTGGTTGTTACATGACATGTGTGTTGTTCATAGGTTTGCCACAATTATTCATTATGACTATCAGAGTGATAGCTAAATTGTTCACGATGACATTCCATGAATGCACCAAGCACATTAAAATTGATTGTCACTTCTTACAACATCATCTCAGTCAAAGCGGCCTTTCTCTTCGCTCTAACGATCAGATTGCTGATGTCTTCACCAAGTTTCTGATTCCAAGGTAGTTTTGTCCATTAGTTTGCAAACTCAATTTAGACTCATTACCCTATCTTGAGTTTGAGGAGGGGTTGTTAACTTATATTGTATACAGGCACAAGCCCATTGAATCTTAGGGTTTAGTTGTAACTCGTGTAACTCTATTACCATATATACACTATATATACAGTACTCTTGTAGTGAATTTCATTTTGAATTTATTACAAACAACTAGTGCATTGATTATTGTTATCAAGTTTAACATCCAAAACTTTTTCTATCTTTTTTTTTTGCTTCAAATTGTTTGGAGTTAGAAAACACTTTTCTTAATTTATCTTATAATAAGATTTATAAACGTTATTTCAAAAAAATATTTATAAACATGATTGTCGGCAAACTTATATATTTGTTATGTTCTTTTCTTAGGTTCTCAAGTCTATTCTCCTGATATTAGAGATACTCTTTCTTTGAAGTCCAATGAAGGATCTTAGTTCAATCCAAAAATAATAATGTAATTCATAATAGTATTTTGAGAAAATTATGCATACTCACTCTAATCTATAACTCATTTTCACATACCCACTTTGAACTTAAGACTCGTTCACTTAATTATGACAAATAAGTTTTAAGCTTCACAGTCTTTAACTAAATTAAATTTGGTGTGAAATGTCCAAACTACCATTACAAAATTCAATTTGTAAGTCATAGAATAAAATTTAGTTAATAATTTAAAAAATATACGAAAATAAACTATATTTTGTATATAAAAAAATTGAAAAGTATTTTTAAAAAAATTAATTTTAATTTTTGAACTTCAAAGTTTTTTTTTAAAATATTATTATTTGATGAAAAATTGCATTGTTATATATAAGAAAAAAAATCTTTTGTCTTCCTCATGAACCTCCTCCTCTACGTCGATTCGCGGTCGACTTGGCTACAAGACCCAAAACTGAGACAGCC
>JAYMSW010000760.1:0-19737 GCA_036897725.1 Erodium texanum | reverse complement strand
CACGGCTGTGCGGTTGCTACCGCCGTCATCCAAAAGTGGGAGGAAGCTGTCAGATTTGCCGTCAACTCATTTGAGCTTAGGAGGGTGTGGACACCTGTTTCGGGTTGTTCAGATCTGGAAGATGACGCGAGTTTCCACGGATGGGAGATCCAGATGAGCGAGTCTATGTGAACCCTTAATAGGGTGGTGGCATTAGATTAGGCATTTTTTAATATATTTATTGTATCATAGTAGTTGTAGTTGTTATATTAAGTTAGTGCCAGCTTCGTCTGGTTTTTGGTGCCGTCCCTGTTGGTCGGTGCGCCAGCAAGAGGTCGGTATTTAGTGCCAGCTATGTCTAGTTGTCGTGACCTGGTTTTAGGCTGGGTTGGGTGCCTGCCCGGGATGTTCAGTAGATATACGGTGTATCCTTGGTGATGCGCTAATTAAGCAGGGGCTTGTAGTTGTACTTGTGTTAAAAAAAGTATTATGGAGAAACAAATCAAAAATTCATTTTAATTTTTAATTATTTTTATATAATAAACATTGATTATGTCAATATCAGTAGTAATTCAAAAAAAAATTGTCACATATATTATATACCAACTATGAAGTTATACATATCGAGTTATTAATCATACTAGACAATATAATAACGTTACATACTATACAGTAACATTACAAAATCTAAACTTGATGAAAATAACAATTCTTGTCATCAGCTTTGAATGAACATACCTCGCGTACCGTTTAGTAACTAAAGCATACCAGACAATACATCAAAACGTACACATAGAATAAATCAAGACAAAGTAATAACAAACAACTCAATTATTAATATTATCGTACGTATCAAGATTCGATCCCAATTGATTATAAAAAAAAATTAACTTTCTCAATCATTGAATTAACCCGAGTAAGTAGCGTAAAAAGTTATTTTAGATTAAAATTAACCATCCGAAACTACACTGACTATATCTACAAATCAAGGTTATGAATATTTATAAAATGAAGTGTTCAAAGTCAAATTGTTTCCTGGTCTTCTCGGTTAGTTCCAAGTCAAGTCAATGCACCTATTTGTCTTGATTTGATAAACCTAAATTACAAAAACATCAACGAAAGGGTGACAAATCCTAGGTAATGTTAATTACTAGTAAAATAGGCTCCGGGTCCTAAACAGTGCCGTAATGATTAGGGTGGTATATTTCATTATTTAAATATAGGGTTCTTTATTAACAATAAATTTATAAAATTGATAGAGAAAATGAGATTAACAAACTTTTCGTCTATAGTTAACAGTACAATGAGAAAGGAAAAAAAGAAGAAGAGTTATAATAATGAAATGTTAAAAATATACAACATGGTTAAACTTTAATGGTCCACACTTGTATGTTTGATTGTATGACCCTGTTTGTTTATAAAAGCTTGAATTTATAACCGTAAGTTTTAACTTTTTTATTTTTATTTTTATAATGTTGGTGTTATAATTATTTATCGAATATGATGTATGACTCTTGATGTCTTTATCACGTGCAAATCGGTATTTAACATCAGATTTGACACAAAAGACTACGACCCGATTTAAGATAATATAAAATAATGTAGACAGGAGATACACCAGTCTCGGATACTATATTAAGAACGACTTACCTAAAAACTTTTACTAATAAGTACTTATCTAGTGACTGTGAGACTCGATAATTTTTAATCCTATAACTATATAAGATAATGGACTCTATGCCAGAATCTATAGGTTTAAGTTATTGGGCCCAATTCAGCCCACTTGTAAGCCCAATATCATATATCTACAAATTATGGCTTCAAGTCCATTATCTTTTAATCAAGCCATCGGGCCTAAAAAATATTCGAGCCCACTTAATATGGATCATTATTGAGATGGACTGAAGAGACCAAAATAAATAAAAATTAAAAATCAAGAAAAAAGACAGAAACACATTGACACGGACAGTCATCATTCCAACGTTGTTATCTTTTTGAATGTTTAGTTTGGAGGGACCCACCATTGTCCCGACTATCACGGCACTGATTGTAAGAACCGAAGTGTGGTTCGTTGGATTCGAAAGAAAATGCTTTTGAAACTCGAATCCCAGGATGTGAGTTCGGACCAAAAGCTTCAGAAGACAGAACCAGCGCAAGTCACGGGAATGTGGGTCCCATCATATCTTTTCAGTTTCAATCTACACCGTTGATGTTCTTTCTGATGATTAAAGATGTTGCAGGAGATGAGACCAAACTACGAGTGTCTTATACGGTCACGCACCACTTCAAAAACTATCGAATAATACTAGACGTTCTATGAGATTATCATTATAGGTCAATTTAATGCGCCCAGACAAAATATATTTATTTATTTATTAAGTTAATTGAACTATATAATATAAACTTATAGTAAATATTTATGGACATATAAATTTATAACAAATTTTTATGGACATATGAATTTATAGTAAGTTTTTACATACACAATTGTTTTTATGAAATTTCCGATGTTATCATCGTATAAGATACATATAAACCATAAAAAAAGAACTGATATTGTTCGTCACTTAATTTACACTTGACTTTACGATTTTATAATATATCATAATTATTTGTTCTCATCCTATAATCTTACAATTTCAACATATTCAAAGAGGATTTTGATAATGGAATCAAATTAAACCCAAAAGATCACGGGATGGGAATAAATAATTTTTGGAATATTATAAATTTTTAAAGGCAATATAAGTCACATGGATTTTTTTTACTGTTGTCATCTATGTTTGACCATAATGATACGTTAAAATTCATTAAGGTACTCGTGTGTCTGTAGTAAATTAAAACTAGAAAAATGAAATTGAGTAGAAGTAGAACAGAGTACACGGTAGAAATAAGAAGATAGAAAGTTATATACACGTCTACAATTACCTTATAATAAAAAGTAAATCGTTATTTTCTAACCGAACAAAGACGTAAAAGAAAACCAGAAAGATACAAAATACCAACAAGCACCACAACTACTACCACGCTTGCTTTCAAAAGTTGCAATGACCAAACTTCAAAAGAGAGAAGAGAGCTTTATATGAATTCAACCAAAGAGAGAAGGGAGCTTTATATGAATTCAATCAAAGATAGATCAACATCATGATTAGTTGAGAACTTTTAATTGTGTCACACCTACAAGAGGGAAGTGAGAAATTTTGGACTTCCTTTTTTGACCTAAGACAAGAGAAAATAGTAATGATTGATTGACATGGTTAAGGATAAATAAAATAAAGAACAAAGTCCAAACAATACAAGACACAACTCATTGCAATTTATGCATGCTTCAACCAGATAATGACAACTAAAGCAATTTGCTAAAGCTCCCACTTGTGCAACACTCCATGTCTTTAGACTGGTTATAGTCCTAATTAAATAATCTTTTATCTTAAACAATGCTTCCAAATTCAATATAGCTTTGGGTGTTCCCATGCCACCCATTTCCCTTATATAGTTAATATTTTTTTGTTTTTGTTTTACCCTTTGACATTTGTAATGGGAGGTATTTGTTTGAAAGATAAATTTTATGTCAGGATTTCGATTTAAATATTTATTACTAGATTGAAAATTCAAATACACGAGTTTATTTGATTTCTATTTGTTAAAAAAGGCTAAAAATATTATTTAAAAAATGTTACAAAGAACCGTAAAAACAAATATAGTTTCGATATAAGAACACAAACATGAATTTTTTTTCGATAGAAGAAGAATGAACAACTTATTAATAAAAACTCAAACTCAAGCTTAGACGTTATAACCAATAAAACGTCAAATACCTGACAAAAAAAAACGTCAAATACCCTTTAGTCAAATATAAATACACTAAATTTGATAATACTTAAAAGAAAGAAATACAACAAATTAAGGGTAAGTTTCACAATCCCTCAAAGCACATTTTTGAGACCAACCATGCTTCATGGTAAGGACTACTTTTATATTGCAATGAATATAGTATATAGGTGCTAAATTAAATAGTTACACAAAATCATTTCAAAAATAACAACCATAGAGATTGGGCCCATAAATGAAGGGTTGGTCCCAACAAAGGGTATAGTAATGATGAGAAGTGGGGTTGGGATAGGGTCAGTTTTTGCTTAAAAAAGGAGGCGACTTTAAGCTCTATTTGAAAAAAAACTTAATTCCCTCTGTTTATACCGACCTTGACCACTTTTCTCCATCTCCATCTCCTTCTTCAACCTCTATCACTCTCTCTTTTCTAACCAGTCACTACCAGTTTTGCTCTTAGGTGTCCCTAATCTGTAGGCACGTATTAGCATTGCTCCTTTTTTCAATCACCTCTATACCTAACCACACCTGTTTCTGTCAAATCCACTGACCCTATTTTAAGCTCCTTCTTCATCTGGGTCTCACATTTGGGGCTCAGAATTTGAATTTCTCATCTGGGTTTTGGTTTTAGCTTCAGTATAAGAGATTGTGGAGAAGATATGCCTGATAAAGTTACAACCTTTAGCTCAGTGGAGTGACTATAGCTTGGTTTTGCTCTATTGTCGAGGTGGGTTCTTCATGTTTTGTTCAGTTTAAGTACAAAGATCTCATTTTTATTAGTTCTAGTTTCATTTGTTCAAGGAAACAAATTGTGGGTTATTGAGATTTTACAGCTTTTCAGGTTTTAAGATTGGATGTCATTTACCTTTTGTCGGCTCTTCTTTTGAATAGTTTAATTTGAATTGGATGCAATGTGAGAGTAGTGTTTGTGAAGGTTCAGACAAAGTGAGCTTTTTTAGCAATTGTTTGCAGAGGTACAAGGTTTCAATTGTTTCAGGAATTGCTGCAAAGCACTATATGCTGTTGGGATGTCTCTTGGATTTGTTGTATTAAATTGCTGCTTTTGGCATCTCCTTGTTTGTTTTTGAAGCTTCTTAGGATCATTTCGGTTTCGAATTTGTTTGAATTGAAATGGGTTTTTGATTGTAGGGGTAAATTATTAACCTTTTGGGGGCATTTTAGTTTAGAACTCGTTTCATTGCTTGAGATTCGATCGAATTTTGAATTGGTTTTGTAGGAGATACCGAGTTTGTTCTTTGATCTTCGTTCTTCTCCATGGGGACCATGACTGCATCTTCTAAGCTCTCAATGTCTCGAGAATCATCGAATTATGACGAAGTTTCGATGCAGCAGAGCTTACTATTCTCAGATAGTCTCAAGGTATGAACGTTATCATATCACATTCCATTCGTTGATGCCCAAATTGCATTACAATTTCTAAAATCATCCATTTTTATGTTAACGAAGGATCTGAAGAATCTAAGAGCACAGTTATACACAGCAGCCGAGTATTTTGAATTATCTTACACAAACGATGACAAGAAACAAATGTGAGTTATATATAGTTCCTTGCTACTATCCGATATTGTGTATATCGAGTTTTGAGATCTGTAGCTTACCCTTAAATAATTATCTGTGTAGTGTGTTGGAGACATTGAAAGATTATGCCATCAAAGCGCTAGTAAACACCGTGGACCATCTGGGTTCTGTGACGTATAAAGTTAACGATCTGCTCGATGAAAAAGTCGATGAAGTTGCTGGATCCGAGCTCCGAGTATCGTGCATTGAACAGGTTGGTGATTCTGTGTAGCTACTCCACAGTCTTTGAATTTAAAGTCTTGAATGTTGTGTATTTATGAGTCTTTAAAATGGTGGATAGAGTATTATTTCTGCACAGCTCTATAGTTGCAAGTTAGGTGATTCTAATAACTTGTACAGATATGAAACATCGTTGTTGATATTGAAACTTGTTGTAAATAAAACATAATTTTGATGTGATTAATGTTGTTTGTGTGTTTGATTTGTGATGCTAGAGATTAAGAACGTGCCAACAGTTCATTGATCACGAGGGGATTTCACAGCAGTCATCGGTGATTAACACGCCAAAGTATCATAAGCGTTACATCTTGCCTGGTAAAAATGACTCTTTTTCATGTTGTTGTCGGGATACTAGGATGTTTTTTTTGTGTATTTATGTTGTCTGAATTGGTATGCAGTTGGGGAAACAATGCACGGTGGCAACAAGACAAAGTCAAAACACCGAGGACGGAGCTTGGATGACGAAGATGGCTGGTTTCATTTCAGGAATGGTATGCTCGAGCTGCTCATGTTTGCCAAAAGTCTAAAATACCCTTCACAATTATTTGAAAATATGATGAATATTAAAGGGTATTTTAGTATATAACATTTTTAAGCTGGGGATAGTTATGTGCAAAAAAACGTGTAGTTTGAATAGCCATATTCAATTATAACACGATCTGATTCGTTCTATTTCTTGTGCAGCTGTTCGAGCAACGATTGTGGAAACGCCATCAGCTCCAGTGGTCAGGTAATCACCGTTAAAAATCAACAAGATAGATTATCATTATTAACTCTAAATCACAACGGGTTTTGAATTGCTTTTTCGTGCAGCAAAGGGCGGCCCCCGTCACCTTCCCCGCGAGCCTCCCAGAATCCAGGAACATTTTCTTTCACTTCCACCATGCCCAGGAAGGAACAAGGTCTGTTTTTTTTGCAAATTTTCATAGAATATCTTTAGTTTGTGTCTTTGTTCTGTACTGATTTCGATTGTTTCTGGTTTATGATGTTCAGATAAGAGATCGGTTTCACCATATCGCTTCCCACTTCTTCGTTCTGGATCCATGTCAACTAGGTCTGTGACCCCAAACTCGAGCAGGCCAACGACTCCAAACCTCAGCAGGCCTACAACTCCTTCTGCTGCAAGAAAGCGGGTATTGCCAAAGTTTTACTTATCTTTAGACAGGGGATAATTGCAGATAGCAACTGTGAATTATACACCTTTTTACACTTAACTATTAATAAAATGACGAAAATACTCTTGACCATGATCTCAAAAGGCTATCCGCACTTAACCCTTTAGACAATTACTTGAACATGATTCTTATTGGAAACTGAAGTTGCAAACTCGTTTTGTTTTTTCATCAGTACCCTTCCGAGCCTCGTAAGTCTGCTTCCATGAGGTTTCACGGCGACAGGGATAGGGAAATCGGGAGAGAAATCGAGCAATCCCCGAGCAAGAGCAAGAGGCTCCTCAAGGCGTTGCTTAGCAGGCGCAAGTCAAAGAAAGAGGACGTGCCATTGTTTACATACTTGGATGAATACTGACGAGCACGAGATACCAGAAACGAGATACTCGCGAAGAAAGCACGAATGAGGGCAGCCAGCCTGCACTGGCCCGATCTTCGGTAGATCCGTGATTACTATTGTTGGAAAACAGAACGTCCAACAATTAATGTTAACTCGGGAGAGGAAGCCTTCCTCTCCGGAGTTTCGATATTTACAGTTATTCCTTCTGTAAACATAGTGGTCAATTGATCCTATGAGAGCTTGTAAGGTTTGTGTGTGATGAATGGCATAATTGTTATTTTACAAAAATACCCTCATGGAAATGTCAAATGTCAAGAGGAATATTCAGGGGTATATGTGTTACATATCAATGCTATTTATATATCAGTGCTATTGATTTTTTCTTCATTGGCTCTGCACATCTTCTGTCTTCTCCAGCTTTTGAAACCTTCATCAGGCCAAGCAACCCAACGAAGAAGAACCAAAACCAGGCATGTCTTCTTTCTTTAGCTTTATTTTATACATCAGATCGGGCTTTAACATAGTATCAGAAGAAGCTGAGTGATTTGTTACAACAGCAAACCGATAAGCCCTCTGCATAAATTCAAAACACAAACCGTTAAATCTATCCCAAGAGAATATTTTTCTTAAGCAGAAGGTTTCGGGTGATTTACCCACTAAAAGATGAGGGGATATTGTATAGTGTAGTCTATATCATTAGCTTATCTTGGGGCGTGGCACAGAGGAATATCCCGGGCCAGCTCCAACTCTAACTAGTTTCAGATTTCGCAAGACCCTTCTTGGATACTCGAATGCCACTGCAAAGAGACTGAGTATATGCAGCAAGAAGAGATACATCTTCTCTACCAAGTTATGCATAAACAAAAAAACGCTCCCAAGGCCCCCATTTGTTTGGAATGTTAAGCCCATCGATCCTAACGAAGAACAATATATATATATATCAACATAGAATGCTGCTAAAGTTCTGAATATGTTCTTAGGTTTTGAATACTTACTGTTGCTTTTATCGGGCAAATTAGTCCACTTGTGTGGGCTGATCTTCATTTCTGAAGCCTTGATCAAATCAAGAAGTGCTTGATTGACCTTACATTGTGAAGGGAAAAGAAAACCAGTAAGCGGGTTTAATTTTCATTATCAAGTCAAAGCTTACCATTACATGCATACCTCTTCGGGTCTTTCATGGCTCACTAAGTGCCCTCCATGAAGATCTACCATTCTTGCTACAGGGTGAAGCTTCTCTGCAAGTTTCTTTGCATGGTTTATTTGCGCAATTATATCATACCTACAAAATCAAGAACGAGAAATTAACATAATTAACGTTTTACTACCCTGTGCTATACATGATTTGCAGTTTACTACCCTATACTTTGGATTTGTTGCACTGCCAATCAAAGAAGAGTACAAGTAGCAATTTTAAAGCATTGGTATTTACTATTTACCTCCCGTGAATGATGGATACAAGAAACCCACCGGAGTGGATTGACTCTATTTCTGCTTGTGACATTTTATGTGTCCAACATGCGTTGACTTGGCCTTCGAATCCATGGTTAGATTGCATCCCAGATGCTGATATACCCTTTACATACTCCTGCTCGATACATATTTCAAGTTGAGGGTTTATGCACTTTAGTTACTAAAGCAGACACAATAGTACTTTAGATATTGGAACGGCAGTTCTTACTTGATATAAAATTGTTCGTCTTGTGGCACTTCCAACATTTTCATCGAGATATTCCTGCACATCACGATTGAAATTGCATGAGTTGACTGGCAGTAATAGCAAAATCATATTTGGAACAAATTGACACAAAGTGCAAGGAAATACAAGTTCAGGGTCACAACCCATGACAGTTTGAAGACAAGGGCACCAATCTGCAAAAAGTCGATAGTATATGATACTTTTTTGCAATCATGTCGTAAATCCGTTACCTTTGTGTAGTGAGTGTCTAAGTCAACAGCAGCCCTTTGCTCGGGAGTCTTTGCCTTCAAGAACCGGACAGCAACAGATATTGTTCTTCGATCAAACTGCAAGAGCAAAGATACGATCACTATAGTTCAGTTCAAGGATCGGAAATGCTTAGAGTTCTCAGCTTGTGAACTATTATAAGAATTTAACATTCAAGCAAGGCTATTTTATAAATTTATAGATGAGTATATACAAATATAGATATTGGGATTAACTTTGACTCGTGATTTGAGAATAATAACATTTTTGATCATTTTACCAGAAATAAAAGTGAATTGATTACCTTTGGGAAACATTGAAACCCACCACCAGTTACATTAAGTAAAGCCAAAGAAAGAACCCTATCAGGCACCATTGCTGCCAATTTGCAAGCAACCATAGCTCCTGGTTTTTGATAGAAAACACGAGAAGGACCATAATGAGAAGTGAGAACCAATCAGCGGCCCAAAACGCGATCTTGACTCAAGTTACTAAAACTCGTTCACCATTAGCACTTAAGCTTAACTTCAATAAAACAGATTATGAATGAACGAGCTTCATTTCAAGCATAACCAGCCAGAAAAATCTAAAAACAGAACTCACCCATGGAATGCCCAAAAACATGAGCTTTCCTCCAACCAAGATGATCCAGCAATGCAATTGCATCTTTAGCCATTATTTTTGTCCTGCCCCAAACAATCACTTAACATAACATCAATCATATCTTCAACAAAACTACTGAAACAATAAAATATGAAACCAAAAACCCAGAAACCATATCTGGACAAGCAGAAGATCATAGACAAAATCAAGTGTTGTTTCAGTGAAATGCAGCTGTAAATTCGACAAACCCACAATTTTTTTTCTTCTGAAATTTACAAAAGGGACATTAACCAAAACAAAAATCAAATTTTCATGATGAAGAACTCACGTATATTCAGATCTTTTGGTGGGTATTGAGCTCCGACCCATACCGCGATTATCAAAAGCACATGCCTCAATCCCATTACCACCATCATCAAGATCAACCTTCGATTCATCATCATTGGGTCTATCCGTTCCAGTTAACCCTTTAATCTGCGGACCCCATGAATCGTGCGTCCCAGCCAATCCTGTCCCACAAACGCCAAAACATCAACGACCCAGAAAAATCGAACCAAAACCAACCAAACCCAGTACAGAGAAACGATGTAAAATCGAGCTAGATTGACGAATCCGAGAGCACCTATGATGAACAGCACCTTGGTCGGACCTCGACCATAGGTTCTGTAAAAAATGTTGACGCCATTGCCTCCGACGTCGCAAAACGGCATCGTTTCCGGCGTCAGGATTCGGATATGAAGCTTTTGGCTCGTGGCCTCTGGTGTGTGTTCTAGAAGAGAAGGACCAAATTGAAAACGTTTTTTGTTGGGACTGGAAGAAGAAGAAGAAGAGGTTCGTTGGGTTGGCGCGTGGACGGTGAAGAATCATTGATTGCCACGTGGAGGTCCTGTTAATATTACGGTTTAATATTTAACTAATTCTGGTTATTACGTTAGAACTTGTTTTTCTAATTTAAAATACTTTTTAAATGTAAAATGACTTTTTTTTTTGTGTGTATTCAATAAATTGGTATTTTATTCAAAAACTCAAATGGTTTGAACCACATATATAGTTGAAAATATCAGCTAAAAGATAAAGACATGAAAATAACTTAGATTTCATAAAAATAACCCTATAAATAAGAGTTAATGGTAGATAATCACATTAACTACACATTCATATTAAAATTTAAAGTGAGAAGTCTAAAATACCCTCCACTATAAAAAAAATGAAAGTTGAGAATGTTGTAAATAATATTTTAAAGTTAGAAATAATTACGTGTAAAAAGTAAAACTCTATATAGTTATTTATAATTTTCCTGATATGAGACTAGAATTTATCCATGAACTAATCTCAATATATACAAATCTTTTTAAGACTAAAAATGCACAAGAGGGTTAAGGTATGAACAAATGATTAATGTTCTCAAATCAAACATTTTGATTCTTTTTCATTGTGATTAAAGACAGTCTCTTCTGTAGAGGGAACTTCTCCTCCTTCCTCCCCAATTTGTCCAACAAAAACAGAATTTTTTTCAATGTTAACATAACTTCTGGACTCTCATAACCCAACTCTTTCTCTTGAATGCTCAAAACCCTCTTCAACGCCTCCAGCAACACGCTATCATCTTTTCTCATTCTTGTCTGAATCGTCACCAAACAGTCGAGCGCTTCTCCTGAAACAAACGAATCAAGTCATAAACAGTTTAGCAAAAAAAAAAAAAGTCATAAACAGTTGCTGTAACAAAAAAGTACATTGTATTATAGACTTTTTACAAGTTGGTACCCATGTATTCAAATCGTTGTGGGTTCAGGGTGGCCCTAAACTTATATTTTGTTGCGTTTTGTGTCAATTTATTCCAAAATGACGATTTTACCCTTGAACCTTTTTTGCCATGACAAAATATAAGTTCTGAGCCACAACATGCAAAAGTTCGATGGTACAGGGTACTTTTTCGCTATTATCACAAGGAAAAATGAGCCTTACCAACAGGAAGTGAGTGTGGCCCAAAGGCCTTCTCACGAATACGCAGAACCTCCAGAGCGAGTAGCTCAGCTTCTTTACACCGTTTTAGATGGTAGAGAGTGATTGCAAGATGCAGCATTGGGATGGTTATGGATTGGTCATCGGGTTCTACTGTTTTCATCATGATCTCCAGACTCGTTCTGAGTAACCGTTCGGATACCACAAAGTTTTGTGATCGAGAATATGATATTGCAAGGTTCAAGAGGTGAGTGACGGTGCTTGGATGGCCTTGTCCTTTGGATTTCTCGGTGATTAACAAACATTCTTCAAGAATGGCTCGGCCTTCTTCTCCTCTGATGAAATCAAAATAAGAATTATGAACAAGAGCTAAATTTATGAGATGAATCTAAATGATCCAATCTTACCTTCCTACAAGATGAAGTAACTCTGCTAAATCTATCCTCTTCTTCTCTATTGCTTTGTCATCTAAAGGCATGTAATTTGTATCTTTGATGATTTGAAGGGCTTTCTTGTATAAATGAATTGCTACTTTCACATCCCCTGTGGAAATTGGAATTTTTCACAATTTTGCACGGAAATTATGAACTTGAAAAGTTCATAAAAGCGCTTGAGAGAGAGAGAGAGAGGGAAAGAGAGAGACCCGTGGCATATTTGACTTCGGCTAGAGTGGACAAAACCATCCCAACTCTTCCATCCTTTTCTCCATATAGCTTCTTATATATCTCCAAGACTCTGGAAAAAAAAGTCGATAAAAAGCGAATAAAAAAACAAATATATAACCGATTTAAAACACACGACCGAAAAGTAAAATAAAATCAAAAGAACCTAAGAAAAGGAGCTTCAGCATCCTCGATTCTTCCTTCCTTGATCAAAAGATTTCCCAGACCAAATAAAGGTACAACCAAATCCTTGCTTTCAGAACCTCTGCTCGATTCCAAAATATCAATCGCCCTATGATAAACATCTACTGCTTTCATGGATCTTCCAATGGAGGCGAGAGCTTTTGCCATCCCTAGCAATGGCGTCACTAGGAAAGTATTATTTTTTCCTGGAATATAAATTTTTATAGCACAATGATATAATAATTTTGGTTCAAAAAAATAAAAAAAATGATGTACGATAAAGGTTGTGCTCACCATACATGCTCTCTAGAATAGTGATAGCGCGTCGGTACAGAATCAAGGATTTATCAAACTTCTCCAAAGCTGAATGCATACTTCCCATATGTATGAGTATCGAGTCCAAATGGGGTTCGTTGTTCTTGAGATCGTCAACAACTTCATCCAACTGACCTTACATGAAAATACACCAGAAGAACAATGAGAAGCATTACAGAACCACTAGCAAATTGAAAGGAATAAAGCCACAAGTTAAATAAATACATGGGTAGATTGCACATAGTTATCTTTATGAATTGGCCACAAACACATGAACCCATAATTAAGTTTCCACAAACACATGAATACTGTTATGAATTTTCACGTGTTACCATTGTAGAAAGTAGACGAAACCCATCAAATTTTTAGTTTTTTTCGTCACATTACTTACGTGTGAGTGTAAATTTTAAAATATCCCAAAACTACTTACTCTCACGCTTTACTCTTCCGATTTCAATTTGACTCCGTTCTCAAAGTCCTCCACGTAATCATATTGAAATCGGAAGATTAAAGGATGAGAATGATTAGTTTGGGATATTATAAAATTTTAAACTTATGTGATGAAAAAACAACCCAAAATTTTGATGGTTTCCGTATATTTTGTAATATGGCGACATGTAGACATTCATAAGGGTGATATATTTGAAAATTTTACGACGGGGTCATGTGTTTCTAGGAATTTCATAATGGTAGTTATGTGCAATCAACCCTAAAAACATAAAACAATTCATAAAGGTAGTCATGTGTCGGTTCATAATCAAGGTCTTAGAAATTTACCAAACCAAGTACGTAAGCAACAGACTCCATATCTCCAATAGTCATGTACAACATTGCTAAGACACTAAGAGTAGCGGCTTCTTCCATGGTTTTAGCACCTGCATTAATTCGCCCCTCCACGGCTATGTAATTTGCTTCGAGTAGATCTAAGGCGTCTTTTTTATTCCCCGCCTTAACCATATTTTTTACTTCATTAAATAACTCTTCCAACTGGCTCTCCATGTCATTTACGTCACCATAGGGGTAATTCGAGCAGTGAAGCGATTTCTTAGACCTGAAATTTAGATATATGGCAGTAAATACTTTTAAGCCTTATAGAACCTACAAGTATGCCATAAACTATATAATAAGATCCTAACTTAAAGATTGTGAACCCTCTTTGGCCATTATTATAACCGAAACAGCCTAATATTAAATTTTTATGCTTTATCATGCTTTTTTTTTTTATCCTTCTACCATGTTTAAAGTTATTCGATCTAATATTCAAAGGTAATCCAAGACTATGGCATTGAAATTTACCCTTTTGCCAACATTTCAGACCAAGTGGCATGACCCAAAACAGTGGAATCAACAAAAGAAACAAACATATTAATGCACATAGAATCGTGGTCTAATGTGTTACCTTGGGAGCTTATTTGGTGGGCGCGGCATGCTCTCTTGTGATGATCCAAGCAAATAAAAGGGCCTTAAGTCACGGTGATAGGCAATGGCTCTGCAGGGTATCATGTAAAGTTTAGTGTTGCATTTCTGTTTTTGGAGACAATCTGAGAAGAACATGACGTGTCTCTGTGCATGATCTAATTGCCAACACAAACATGGTTGACTTATCCTGAAATTATAAGAAAGAAGACCCAATTGTCAGCACTGTAATAAACAGAACCCCACATTAAGACCAAGAGACTCTACACTATTAGATGTTGAGCACATAACTGAAGATGTTAAAGATCATTTCAATCTTCAAAAGCCTAAGTAACGATTGATGGCAAGTCTTCTGAGATTAGCGGGATCATTTGGCATTCGGCTTCATCTAAAATTATCCATCTAGAGGCTATAATGTTTACTTTTATAATATTTTAATCCTTGAGTTTTATGATTATATACCATTTTCCCATATTTGAAGGGTTTTGATAATGGTACATTTTCTATGAATTTGACAAAGTGACTGTATGTATCTCCAGTCTTATAATCAAAACATAATTGCTTTCAAATTACATGACCAGAACCACATGATTTCAAGTGCCAATTGTCATACATTTCACAACAGGAGCTAGTATCAGCTCAAATCCCAACAAAATGATAATCGAGTTACCTCTCTAATTGTGCATTTTGAACGAACCTCTACAAACCCAATTCAAAACTACACACAAGCTCAAATTTAGCGCCCTTAAAAGGGAAATGAATCACTAAACCACTTCATCATATAGTCTCAAAACTCATAACGGATTAAAACTATTGCCACAATAAAGCACATAGAACACATAATCCGACGGAGAAATTGAGGAAATGGACAACAAATTATTGAATAAAAAACAACCTAGAAAATATTTTCACCAGAACCAAGAACCCATCAACACAAACCATGAGAAACGCATTGGAAGATTAAGGAGATGTTTCTGAGAAAAAAGAGATGAATGGTTTACAATACCTGCAATTTTCGGAAGATAGAAAAAGCGCCATTGAAGAAGAGGTGGGTCCGGAGGTAAGAGAAGACGGCTAGCTCCACGCCTTGCGAAGACGAAGAGGAGAAGAAGAACTGAAATGGCTTGAAGCCTCCTCTCGACCCTCTTCCTGGGTTTAAGCGTCTGATAGTTGAAATGAAGAAGACGATAAGAGAGAAGAGCATAACTTGTGAAGTGTTTTCGGTTTAGACCCGCCAAAACGCACCGTTTCTTGCTTTATACCGTAACCATAATATTTCTCATTTTCTTCTTTTTACAAAATAATAAAAGCTGCCTAGTTTCCAAAAAAAAGATAACATGGGTTGTGATGTCATTAATAATCATATGTCATAATTAGATATTGTTTACATTTATTTATTGAACTATCCATTTTGCTTTAATTTTTTTTCTAGTTTGGACCCTAAAATTTGCAAATTATTCTAATTTAGACCCACAACTATCAATTATATTCAAATTTGATCCCCATTTGTGTACAAATCAGAAATTGAATTCTGCATGTACATCAAGTAAGACAAGTCATCACAAAGTATAAATAGCAATGAATCGAAGTAGACTCTACTAAGTTAAAACCTGACTCACATAAAAACTTGAAACGCGTTCATATTAATTCATATCTCTTCAACACGAGACCTACAGTTTCATGATCAACATGAACTGACAAACAACTCTGCGTTCGATCAAGTAACAAACGTTTTACATTTACAATGTGACCTACATTTTTCGCTTCAGCACTCATGCTTCTCAGAGCTGTGCCGATTCTGGGTGCTATGGACTCTAGAGAAAAATTGAACCTCGAGCTCCCAGACAACAGGACTAGGAAGTCGGGTTTATGATTAGAACTGAATGGCGCCATCCCGTGCAGCCAGCGCCAGGTTCTAGCGAGCTTGATCCTGTGAAGGTCATTCTCACTCTTCTTGCGCTGGATTCAACAGAGAAGGAGAAAATGTCGTTATGATTTCACGGTTTGAATGCAAAATACTATAGTGTTCATTGTGTGTGTGTGTGTGTGTGTGAGAGAGAGAGAGAGAGAGAGTTACTGCTCAAAATGAAGCCTTGAAGCAAGCTCTGAGCTCGTTCGACCTGCTCTTGGGAGCCTGAGAGTTGAATGACCTTCTCGGCCACCTCTGGTCTATCATCTACAACTTTCACCGTGGCTCCTGACAACTGTTTCCATTGAAGCATGGGTCAAGAACCAAACTACTCAGCCCCTTACTCGATACAAATAAAACGGGCTAATGGGATAGGAAAAAAAAACTCTACTCACCTCGCTGATTTGAGCAAGCTTGTTTCTTGACTTGGTTACAAGTTTAGGAACTGCATATTCTGGCAAGACAACCTCGAGTATGTTCCTTGTAACCAGAGGTACCGCCATTCTTACAGAAACCCAAGACAGAAAATTGTCAACAAAGAACACTTATTTCATTCATAGAAGGCTGACAGTTTAAACCAAAAGTAAAATCTCGTTACCTATTCAACCCGCTTGGCGCTTCATCACGTCGATCACTTTCATTCTGCTTTCCTGTTTCACTGCCAGGGACTCCCGTTACCTACAGAAGAGAATTCAGTCAGCATTACCAAATACATATCAGTATTTAAGAAAAAAAGAACAGCAATGTTGATATGTAAGTATAGCACAAACCTTTGGCAAAATTGCCTGTGCATTGCTACCAGCATAACCTTCACGAGCTAAAGTACTGTTATTCAGAGACGTCATCTCCATGGGGCCCGGTGCATCCTTTGGAACGAACTCACCGTAGAGGTAACTACGTAGCCTCGATGTCACCTCAACAAGAGCATCTCTCGCTGCTCGTATCTCTCCCACAATCTGTAACATTTTGGAACATTCTAAATCATCAAAACTGGATTGGATACATCACATAAATCCGTTATTTTTTGCCTTTTCGGGACCATGGATTATTGATCCAATAGTCATGATAAATAAGCACATGGTTCGTTGAAGTTTTATCGATAAATAAGCTTTGTGAATGATTAGAAAATGAATTTTACGGACCTGAAGAATCTCATCGTTCCTGGATACAGATGAAGGAAGTTCTTCTCTTGGTAGGATCTGTACGTCTACACCTGGTAATCTCCTAAAATCTGATAACGTTCCATCTCTTCCTTCAAAACATCCGATTTCACTCGAAGAAACGAGTAATCGTGTAGTTATAATGTTCTCTTTATCTGGAACAAGATGAATGATGCAAGTTTGAATGTGAAGAAGCGCCTCTTGAGCTGGAAATAGCTCATCGTCTGGACCCTATAAACAAGATTACATGTCAGTAAGACTATCGAAAACAGCAAAAATGTTTATTCTGGCCTAAATATGACAAGAAATTCTGATTTGTTCGGAAATTGAGCATTATATAAAGGGTTAATTGCACATTACTATCTTTATGAATTGCCCACAAACACATCATCCCATAGTAAATTTCTACAATACCATGGCCCCGTGGTAAATTTTTCACATACACATGACTACCCTTATGAATTTTCATGTTCACCATCAACATTTTCGTTTTCTTTCGTCATGTGATTAAATATGAGTATAAATTTTAAAAATATCTCAAAACTACTCACTCTCACGCTTTATTCTTCCGATTTCAATTTGATTCCATTCGTGAAATCTTCCACAAAATTATATTGAAATTGGAAGATTAAAGGATGAGAATTACTAGTTTTGGGATACTACAAGATATTAAACCCACGTGATAAAAAATTGATTTTTTATGGTTTCCGTCTATTTTGTACGATGGTGATACGTGAAAATTCATAAGGGTAGAAATGTGTTTGGAAAATTTATGTGTTTGTTGAAATTTACTATTGGGTTATGTGTTTGTGGGCAATTCATAAAGGTACTTATGTGTAATTAACGCTAATATAAAGGTATAGAGATGCTCGGTACCTCCTGAGAAGAAATCACGACTATCTGTTCATCCGACCCAACCACAGTATCAGCAACTCTTACATCAACACCAATTTCATTTCGAAGCAGCCCTATAATGCCATTTGACTCTCCCACAACACTATCCACCTTATCAACCGGGCAAAGAATCCGAAACACGAGCTCTTCTCCATAGAAAGGCTGTGAATTGTCAACCATGGGCCCCGGCCCGGGCTCAACTGAGTAACCAGATGAGCGTGAATTGTAGCTACTACTCCTCATGCCGCCTAAACTCCCTCGTGATGGAAAAGGAGGCCCGTCTTGTGGCAACCTCCTTCCTGAGGTGTTCATGGGAGGGGCAAAGTCATCATCAGCGGGAAAAAAACGATCGGGTGAATGTAATCGTCCGTGGAGATGGCTGCGATCGCGATGTTGACTTTCCCTCAAGCGTGATGAAATGTCAGCTATAGCGTTCTTCACAGCACTCATATCACCTACAACCTGATAGATAAAAATGTTTTGGTGTCACGAATAAGATCCATAACAAATCTTTTATTTGAAAACAAAAAAAGAAAGAACAGAGCCATATATATGCATAACCCTGATTATTTTTTTGAAATTGCATAACCCTGAATTAGTATTAGTAGTATGAAACAAAACCAGAGCAAAACCTCTAAAAGCTCAAGCACATAGCTTGATCTCCAAATATTCTTAAAATGAGATTGTAGTTATGCTATGATCAAAATCAAATGAGTTTATTTGTCAATACATGTACTAATCAAGCTGAGGTATAAAAACGCCATGCCCCCAACAACTAGATACCATTAAGATGTATTTATGATAGGATCAAACAAATTTATCTGCCAATACATGTATTAATCAAGCTGAATCATATAAATGCCACGCTTCAACAACTAGATACTAAAGCTGAATCATAAAAATGCTAAGGAAAAGTGTGCATATATTCTGATACAAGAGCAAGACATTAAAAAATCTTCCATTAAGGTCCTGAGAATTAGATAGTAAAGCCTGCCCTTCACAGAAGCTTAACACAATTGGCATTGCCCTCTACTCTACCAAAAGGGTATGCAAATTCTGTATACTACAAGACAAGAGCACAATCATGTAGTTTATGGGTATGCAAGTATCAATCCTGTTGTTCGTGTCATAATCAAAGCATACATTGTCTAGAACCTTCAGGGTCATTCAAATTCGGTACAAAACATTTCCAGCAATTGATTTGAAATGGAGCGTGATCATGTAGTTTATGGGTATGCAAGTGATCAGTCAATTGGAGTAACACGTTCCAAAACAGTGTCATTTCAGTGTTCAATGTCATAATCAAAACAGTGTCAGTCGAATTTGGTCCAAAACAGTTCAGCAATTGATTTGAAATGGCATTTCATGGCACGGAATCAATGTAGAGTAACACGTTCCAGTTAGTGAGAGTGTATCAAAACCTGAACAATTTCCTCAGACATGGTAACACAGCGAGGAAGAGCATTGTCTCTAGGAAGAACCCTAATCTGAGTCTTGGTCTCCATCCTCATTTGCTCAATGATCTTCCCTCCCTTCCCCAGCAAGCACCCAACA
>JAYMSW010000759.1:0-19747 GCA_036897725.1 Erodium texanum | reverse complement strand
GGCATGGCAGAGCTCGTAAAGGATAAGGATTCTTCCAAAGCGGCGCTCGCTTCGTCCAGTTCCGAGGATGAGGATAAGAGAAAGGTCCTCCGTCAGTCGCGGACTTTTCTCGACGCTCTCTCCGGTGAAGGTCGGTATTCGATTCGCTTTATTTTCCTTGTTTGCTTTGGTCTAAGCGTGTGGTTTGAGCTCTCTGTGCGATAACGATTCATTTGGGTGCTATGGAGATGTAGGAACAGTGAAGGTTTGTTTAATTTACAGTAACTGTGAATTTTTGTTGCTTTGGAGCTCGTATTTGCTCAGCCGAGTATGGAAATTGTAATTGGATCTACTAAGAATGAGAATTTGAAGTTTAAAAAGAATTTAGGCTGTTTATTCTGTGAGGGAGGGAAGAAATATGTTGAATACTGGCATTCATAGTTTCTTGGGTTCAAGACCTAAAACACTGTCAATCTGAGTCAACTCATTTTCTGGAAAGTCTATGCAGACGAAGGTTTCCGAGTCAATCGTATTTATGGTGCATAGGTAGTGTTGACTTTAATTGGGTGATATAATTTGAGAAAAGATAAGAAGCTAGCATTAGGAATGTGAGAAAGGACAAATGATATGTTTCTCGCTTCATTATTTTCTTTCCTTGGCCCATTACATTCATTGTAATTGGCTCCGTGGTAATAAAGTTCATTCTTATTCCCTGGAGATGCTAAGAACTCTGAGTTTTGTAATTATCCATTCCTTCTTTATACGTTTTCTCTATGTTCATGCCAGAGAATGCCAACTAATGATTGTTTGGTTGTTTCTTTTGATTCTTATTAATGGTAGAGATGGGATAAATCCATTATTGATGTTCACACACATGAAGGTTAAGATGTATTGTCTCAGCAGATACGGTATGAAGAAAAAGGAAAATAGAAAAACCATGATTTAAATGTTTTACTGACTTTTTTTTTCCAGTTTCCTAAGTGATATACCTTCCGTCACAAAATAATTGTCAATTTCTTATTTTTTGTAAGAATTAAGAGTAAGTTCTTTTGTGATTGACTTCCCCCCATACCCATATGACCTTCATCAGAATAAATGAAGGTAACTTATCTTGGGGATAGTGGTAACACTTCAGGCACAACTAACATGCTAAAAAAGGAAAGTGGACATTTGTTTGGGAAGATTTTTTTAGAGTAATAATAAATTATCATCTTGCTTACTGTTTCCGGGTTGATACTATAGTTTCTCCTGCTTTGTTGTGCATTTAATTGTAGTGCATTATTCACTGTCTTAAAAATTGATTGATAGTTTGCTGTGAAAACATAAGTTATGGCTAAATAGTAAGTATACTTTGTTTGCTTTAAATTTGAGATTTGGGGCATTAGTTTTGTTTCTTATATTGTATAGTTATTTGCAGAGCTTCTACTTGGAATCAAAATGGAAACAGAAGCAGGAAGGTTGCCTTTGACTGTTGCTTCGGGGTTGGAAGAATTGTATCAGAATTATAAAAATGCAGTAAATAAATAATTCTGAACCTTTTGCTTCAGTGAATACCTTCATGTATACTTCAGATGTGCTTTCTATGTATAGTGCATACTTCCATTTTTACATTCAGCTTTATTTTGCTTCAACTTATTATGTTTCTGAAAGAAGAAAAAACATCTTTAAAAGGGAATATCTGTAAGTGATAATAATTTGTGTTTCTTCAGTGTACCACGACTAAAAAAAAAACATTATTTGGAAATGGAAACCATCTCAAACTGTGAAGGTGGGCAGTCTTACTTGAACTCTTCAAAATTTACAACTAATGTATGACTTCAGACAACCAAATATATTATCTGAAAACAAGGTGATACTATTCATAGTAAAATTTGAGTCCAATATTTTTATAAACAAATAAATGCTTGCTAAAAGACTGTGATTTCCTGAAATGTTGAATACACTGGTCAGTTCAATATCAAGAGAAGATATTTGTTCATTGATGATGTATTCCTATCCTGCATTTAATGCATTGATTTTATGTTATACTTAAATCTCTAATATGTACTTGTCATGTAAAATTAATCTTAGCATGTCATATTTCAGGTTTTACAAAGCAGGATTCCCAACGCAGAAGAGGTTATTATGTCAAATATGGCTCTTGCATTTGATCGTATTCACTTGGAGGTGCAGGTAATGGGGATTCTCCAAAGCTTTTATGGAGCTTTACTTTCAGTACAAATAGTGAACACCCTTTTTCAGCATGGATGAACTCTTGTTTGAGATAATTGTAAATCTTCAGGACCCTTTTGACTTTTCACCCCATCACAAAGCAGTGAGGGAACCTTTTGACTACTACATGTTTGGTCAGAATTTAATCCGTGCTTTAGTTGATTTCAGGTGAGTTCAATAACTTGCTTCCATTGAGATATGCTTTTGTTAAAGCTAAACGATTTGATCTACTCAAAAGTATTCAATATATTTAATTTGTGACTGTTTCCATACAAAAAAAACATTGATTCACAATAAGAATTGGGTAGACTGGATATATGAGCCTTTGGGAAATGAAAATTTAGTACAATAATTTTACCAAGTTTGTGTAGTTTCAAAAATGCTAGATCAAGACTCTAGATTTATAAATTAGATAGTCATCGCAATGTTACCAGTTATGACAGGTTGTGATGAATTCTTTTCGTTTTGTTCTCTTTTTATCTTATAGTCTGCTTTTAGTCGTTCATTTTTGTTTGTATTGTAGATGCAAATGCAATATGGCTCTTAAACACTGTGGCAACTGTTGTTTATAAAAAGAATTGTTGTAACGAGAAAAGTAATATGCCTTTCCTATTCTGTGTATCAGATCACTGTCACCTTAAATTCTTCTTCTCTAAACCTTCAATGTCTTGTCACAGGAGTTCATTTGTTGGAAATATTTCCCTTTTCCAGGAAATGGAAGAGAGGCTGAAGAAGGTGCCCATGCTTAGTACTAGTAGTACTATTTTTTTTTTGTAATCTATGTGATACCTTTTTCCTATGGACTGCTCTCTTACACGTTATTAGTTCATTGTTTATATGGATATGCTAATTTTCTCCATCTTATCATGTAACTGACATCTTCAATACTGATAGACAATTTGTCTGTTTTGGTCTTGTGTCAATAGGCTTGTATATTAAGGTGAGGTTTGTGTCTAGTGTAATTCATCAACCAAACTCATCTCATCCAAAGCAAAACTAGTGTACCTTAGCTTGACATCATTATTGTTTTATTACATGAGTTTTAGGGCCAAGTTTCTGGCGACCAATATTAGTGACTTGATCTTTATGTTATTAGAAGGATATGCTTCACTGCTTGAAAATTTTGAACTTCTTATGGTGTATTCTAGAATGAATTAGTCACCAACATTATATGTAGTTCAGTTTGACCAGGGGATGTAGCATCAGCACTGTGTGTCAATACATGTAGATAGGGCTAGTTGCTTGGCTTGTCTCAATTGCAGTTCAGAGTCAATTCTGTTTTCTTGTTTTTATCTTTATAAACTATATCTGTACTTATTTCTGACATATAATTTCAAGAGATTTTTTTGTACTTGCCGGAGTTGAAACTCTCATACTTAGATGATGATTTTGTGGATGTAAAATGTACTTGTATGCTGCTGTTGCAGGGTCATAATGTTATCTTGATGTCAAACCACCAATCTGAAGCAGACCCTGCCGTTATTGCATTGTTGCTTGAAATCACAAACCCTTATATAGCTGAGAATATAGTAAGTTTGATCTATTCCATCCCGAGCTCATTGTAAATCTCATGAATAATATGTTTTTGGAAATGCTTGCATGACTAAATTATGTATCTTACATTTTAGACTTACATAGCTGGAGATAGAGTTGTAACAGACCCTCTCTGTAAGCCATTCAGCATGGGAAGGTGCTCATGATATTTTTCAATTAGTATCTGGTGGTTTTACTTTGGTTGCCTGTTGATGGTTAAAATAGTTATATGATCTGCAAATTTGTATATGCTTAGGAATCTCATATGTGTGTACTCAAAAAAGCACATGAACGATGTTCCAGAGCTTGCTGAGAAGAAAAGAAGAGCAAACACACGAAGTCTTAAAGAAATGGCTCTGCTTTTGAGGTAAATGAAGTTTCTTCCCTTCATATCTGATACAAAAAATGGACCCTTAACATCTGTGTACTTAATGCTGTGGTGTATTAAGCCATTCCTATTTTGCTCGCAAGATATTGTTGTTTCATTTTTCTTATAGATGCACACTATTTATCTGCATAAGGCAGATTGTTAGCACTACTGTATTTTGAATATCCCTAAACTATAAAGACCAATTCAGGCTTTCCAACCTAAAATATGAGAAGAAGAATATCCTGTTTTTCAAATTCTTTATTTTGGCTCCGCCTCCAAATGTTGATTGTTTGAACAGATTATCAAATTGCCCGGCTTACCATTTTCCTTTAGCTCATAGCGAGCTAGTACAGTTAGTTCTGGGGTTATTTGTTCAGAGATGTATGATCAAATACTTTTTAGGGTTATATTTTTTTCAAGAGATTAAGTGGACTTGTGTCATGTGTCACTTTTAGAAGGAAAGATTTTCTTCTTTTAACTCTTCGGGTAAGACCATCCATTTTGAATTGTATAATTTTTGACATAACTTGTCATTAGAATTGTATACCTTCTACAAGGAATAGATCATCCATTTTGATTATAAATTTATAAATTGTTAGTCTCTTCTTTTTTATAACATGCTAAAGTATCCTCGTGCTGTATTAAGATACAAAGCCATCTAACTAGATGTATCTGATGCAGAGGCGGATCACAATTAATTTGGATTGCTCCAAGTGGTGGTAGGGACCGCCCTGATCCTCATACAGGAGAATGGTATCCAGTAAGTTTGATTACCTTTACTATTTATAACAAATTTAATAGAAAAGGTGTTGCACACTTTTTTTTCTTTCGTTTTATTTGGTGCAATGAAAACTTCCATTTTGATCGTTTATATGCAAGGTCATATGTAATAGCAATGACTGGCCTGTAGACATTAATGTTGGTTCTGCTTTTTAACATGTGAGCAATCTATACGTCTTCTCTATTCAATCTGAAAGGAAGTTGAATAATTATTTATTAGATGTTTCACTTATGATGCAACTATATCTATATTCCTTTGAACTGATGTACGATGGTCAGGCACCCTTTGATTCTTCTGCAGTAGACAATATGAGAAGGCTTACAGGACATGCAGATGTTCCAGGGCATATATATCCTTTGGCATTATTGTGCCATGACATTATGCCCCCTCCTGCCCGGGTATGTCCTTTGCTCTTATTTGGAGCTCTCTTTGAATGCTGCTATTCTCCTCTTGTGACACGATGCATTATTTTCAGGTAGAAAAAGAAATTGGAGAAAAAAGGGTGATCTCCTACCATGGAACTGGAGTGTCGGTGGCACCAGAGATCCGTTTCCCCGAGATAGCTGCTAGCTGTAAAAATCCCGAGGAGGTTGGTCTTATTTGATATTTCAGTCTCTGGTTGCCATGTATAGTCTTTGTGTTGTTAAAGTAAACTCTAGTTTGACCTTTGGATTGATAAGAATCTCGTCAACTGATCAGCATATAGAGATTTACATGTCAGTTATGGTGATTAAGGCTACATATCTAGTTACTGTGTGCTCTGAAATCAAATATGTTTGCATTTCATTATTCTTGCATCTTGTCAAGTAAAATATGGTGGTCCCTGCATTACTTCATTTAATTAATTTTGTCTTTGAAAGCTGAAACAGTGAAAATTAAGTGACTTCTTTCAGCTATTAAAAAAAAGGTTGTTAGGTTGGACAAAGGATACTTTAAAAGGTATTTACCAAAGAATTGTGCATATCTGGAAATGTTGATTGGTAATCTATTAATTGCTACATGTATATGCTATTCTCAACCCGTAAGATTATTGTCAGTTTCCTACTTATTTCTTGATATATAATCATATTCTAGTATCGCATTTCTGACCATTGCACTACCTCTACCCCCAATCCATATATTATTGTTCTTGAATGTGTTCTCTGCTTCAGGCCAAGGAGGCCTACAGTAAGGCTATGTATGATGCTGTCAGCGAGCAGTACAGTGTGCTCAAATCTGCTGTGCATGGAAAAAAGGGAATAGAGGCATCAACTCCAAGGGTGTCTTTGTCACAACCGTGGAATTAACTAACCTTCTGTGACATTTTCATGTCCAGTTGCTTTGATAAATCAGGTACTTTGACTCTACTCAACAGAATCATTCAAAGCATAATAGGGCCCTTGTTACCTTCTAGATACTTTGTCCAGTATTAGTGAGGTATGAATGCTGACATTGCCTGTGCAATCATGCTTCGATCTCTATGAACTTGCAAGTTGTTAGACATAATGAATGCTTAAATCTGCAGATGTTTTTGCCTTGTGGTTGTCTAAAGTTAAAGGAGTGTTTTATAGAAGTTGAAAGAAACCCCATAGGAAATAGGAAGATGAGAAACTAATCTGAATTACAACCGTCTGTACTTATGTGCATTAGCATAACATTATATCAATCTTGAACTCGTGAAGTAGCTGTTAAATGGAAAAAAAAAAGTTAGCAAGAAAATCACCATGATGGGTCATTTTTTGTTGTAATTACAAAAAATATACATTTCCAGACACTTAATATCAGCACAGTGCATTAATTTTATCATTTTGTTTCAGGCCTCTCACATTTACTTCAACAATTATTCTGCAACTGAACTGGAAACCTGCTAGTTCTTTGGCAATTATGCACTGCAAGAAAGAGCCTTACTTCTCTACACCCTTCAACTTCTTTGATGGATACATGTACGCCATCTGTTCCCTATTCTTTCTTCTGTGCATATTTCTAGTTGGAGCCATGCCAAGGTATCAACAGATCTGAGATGTGTACAGTGCATACATTTCGTAGCTCCCAGTTCATGCATTCATTTAGAAGAGCAGTTCACATGTATATGTCAGTTTTCTGCATCAGATGCCGAACTCTACCTAATTCCTCTATTTTTTTCCTTCTTACAACATCAATTAAGATTCATGCTTATCACAATAAAATCTGTGATCATTCTTTCTTCACAATCCCTTTCTTTGCTATATTTTGTTTCATGACATTATGATTATAATATCTATGTGATGAACTATCCATTGTGAATCTAGAAGTATTGGTTTTTGTTTCTTGCTTGTTACCTAACACTTTCATAGCTTCAGCCATCTGAGTTATGGAATGAGCAATTAAGTCCCACTGTTCCCTAGCAAATGTTTTCTTCATGGATCAGATTGGTTCCTGAGTCAATCTAGCAGTATGGTCAAGCAAAGTAGAGGGAAATTGCGAAAGAAAAATAGATAAGTGAGTAGAAAAGTCTTGTATTTGGTCAGTGCATAAGGGAAAGTCAGGGAAACCATATCTTGAGGTAGAAGTTGGGTATTGACGAGGCCTGTTGAAACAACATTGTCTACAACCTTGTCTGCCTTTATATACAAGCAAGAGGGGTAGATCAGATTCACAGGCTCGGGCACTGTTCCCAGCAATTGACAAAATATTGTATAGCGTGCATGTGTTTATTTGTTTATGAGTTTTACAGTTGAATCCATACTATGATAGAGCGCAACAGCAAGCTATTTCTCTTCTACTACAAACAAGAAAAGGAGAGGTCAGAGAACCTTGGAAATAGACACACTATCACAAGTAATATTGATTAAAAACCATGTTTTGTTTATTGTACTATAAATTAGGGAATAGAGGTGATGTTTAAAAGTTGCATGCACGAGGTAATGGAATCATATCACATTCTCGTGGGTTTAATATGTGTATGTATTGGGACCCTAAACGTGTGGGATAGCGGATTACGAACCACACACACTGCTCCTGAAGACTCAAGACCGTGTTATGTTGCACACGCTCAGTCCCAACCACTCGTGGGACCGTCAGAGATGCGCCGAGATCCTACATTTCTTCTTCTTCGTTGGTGATGCATATTACTTAGTCCTAATGGGTTTTGTGAAAAATAGGTCAAGTCAAAATCAAATCATTTTCGGCAGCGCCTCGTGGCCATGGGTTGTTCTTTGGTGATTCCAGGTCCCTCTCCGTCCTTTAAACAGCCATGTCCTATTTTTTTTTTTTTCAGTTTAAGGACTGAAATCAATGACATTATGTATAAAAAGAGGAAGCAAGCCCATGTTAAAATAGGAGAGAGGGGTGGTGAGAGCGGTATGTGGTATTGGTGCAGCAAATGCGACTACCAACTAAGTTTGTCTTGTTGCTAGGTTCTAGTTTTTTTTCATTTGTTTAAGCACATTTACCCAAGTTCACTTTCTCCCTATCTTCCTTCTAATAAAAGAAAATGACTCCTTCATGGCTTTAAGGGTAAAAAGCAGGAGTGCATGAAAGTGACAAGTTCTTTAACAGGCAGAAAAAAATAAAACATGGAGGAAGCAAGTCAGTTTGTGCGATGTCCTCATTCCTTAATTGTGATAATTACATTTGCATTACTTTTTTTATCTAGTGGGTGGTCGGTTGATAATTGGAGTCATTTCAGCGAGAAAAGAACCTAAAACAAAACAAAAAAGAAATTGAACCCCTCATAATGATGTCTACTTATACCTTAACCCATCAACGATAAGGGAGCATATCCATTGATGACCTTTTGGAAAACACGGCTATGTTCATCTAATTTTTGTATCTTATTCTTACCCCTCTACTTTAACCAAGGCTTTCTACATTATATATAATAATATATTATAAACGAATGGAATTTTTATTGAACTGACATATTAGAGATAATTATTTTCACAATAAAATGAAAGATAACCATATGATACCCGGTACTAAACGATACACTTATTTATAGGATGAAGTGAAGTTGTGGGCATTAACATGCTTGGAAGAACAGATGGGAGAGCATTAATGAAGAGAGTATAGGTAATGGTGGAAGACACTAGAGAGCTTGCAAGGAAATCCTTAAATGGGCACATAAAAATGTTGTTTTTCTTTTTCTATGATAAGAAACATCTGTATCAGAGCAGAGAGAGAAACAGATACAACTGATTACACACACACCTCCCTCTTTCTAAAAACTCTCAAGTCATGCATATATATGAATGACACTACAGTTTTGAATTTAAGGCCATTGCAGTATTGTCCCCAATCTTTCCATTATTTGCATTTTTTACCCTACCACTCTATTCCCCTGCTCTTGCTGCCACCTCCCCAAAAACCTCCTCTGTTTCTCTCTCTCTCACTGCAAAAACACCATCACCACACCCCTTTCATCCGCTGAAATCAACACCTTGTTGCACAAATCTAGCTAATCAGACACTGCCCATCAACCCTAGAAATCTTGTTTCTCTTCACAGAAAAAAAAAAACAGGGCCCCTTCTCACTCTGCACGAAACCCCAGAAGAGCTCTCTCACATGCACTCGACTTGGGTCAACACTCGATGAGTTGGTCTCATCTTCTTCTGCTTGGGGTTGAATGGGGTGTACGGTCTCTCAGCTGGCGTCCAAATTCGCCTTCTTCCCTCCGTCTCCGCCTACTTACCAGGTCAAGAAGCGCGACGACGGCAAGCTCACCGTCGCTTCCTCTTCCATGCCCATTGACGACACCTCTCTCGACGTCCTGCTCGTCGACACCAAGCAGGGCAGCAAGATTGTCGCTTTTTATCTCCGAAACCCATATGCTCGCCTCACTCTGCTCTACTCTCATGGCAATGCTGCTGACCTCGGCCAGCTCTATGACCTCTTCGTCCAGCTCAAGGTCAATCTCAGGGTCAATCTCATGGGGTCAGTGTTTCTTCTCCACAATTTTGTCAATCTGGTCTTCTGGATGTTAAAAGTTCAAAAAAAATTTTCTCCGTGGTAAAGCTAAACCGTAAAGCTCGCATATTTTTACTTTGAGTTGAAATGGGTTTAGATTTCTTTTTCTTTTTCTCCTTTTTAGTCGTTTTGAGGGACTTGGTTTCTGCATGAGCTTCAGATGGCTTTGCTATGCTCTTGTCTTTTGTCCAACGTTTTCCCTATTTCTGGTCCAGATTTATTATTTGTAAAGAGAACAAAAGTATGGGTTTTGTTTGAGGTTTAAGCTTAGATCCCTAAATTTAAGTGTTTAATTCATTTCTAGTGCAAGATTTCTGGATTTTGTTATGACTGGTTTTTTTTTTATATATATATATAACAACTAGTGGGATGATGGGCTTTTTGTGTTCATTTGTAGGCCATAAAGTGAAGGAAAAAAAAAAGGAACTGTTTAAATTATTTGCTTCTTCCCAATAGTTCTTTTTGCACCTTTTCATGTTGAGTTCCTTCTCATTATTATTATTTCATCTGCCTATGTGTTACCCCATGCTTGGATGAAGACATGGCTTTGTTTTCTTAGATTTTTGTGCCTGGGTTCTGAGATTTTATCTGTTACTTTTTTTTTTTGCTTTGGTGAGGAAAAGTCAAGGGACAAATATCCATGATGGTATAGGAATCTGGAAAGATTTGCCTTTCCTTGCCATTTTGCTTACAGTAATCTTTAAGGTTTATTCATGAAAAGAGTCTTGTTAAGTATTATTTCTGATGCATTTGAGAATTGGGAATCTATACATATTCAGTGCAACTGTTGCAAGTTAATTGTTTGGATATGGGGTGGAAGCTTGATTAGCTACATTAATTTTAGTCTGCAATTGGAGGAACTTACATAATGTGTGGTTATGGGTGATATTAGTTTTCCTTTTGCTGATTGATTATGAAGTTTGAGCCTGGCTTCTTCTTCTTCTTCTTCTTTACTACATCTATTCTGCCATTGGAATGAACTAAGGCTTAGTTTGTCTATGTTTTAATCTTACCATGCAGATATGATTATTCAGGCTATGGAGCCTCCACTGGCAAGGTAAGCTGTTCACTGGACTGTAATACTAATATCATATATTTACATTGCTTCTGTTATACTTTTAAGCATGTATTTGACATCGTTCCAGAGTATAGACAGGTCTGTGTTGTTTTGCATCAATTTTTATATCCTTCCTTCACACATTAAGAACTTGATTTTATAGGAAATTTAGGTTATGAAGACATCCAAAAATTATTTGCAAAACATGTGAAAGAACTTCTAATAGATTAACAGTAACGAGTTTCGAGATGGAATGGAAGTAAATGGCAAATTTAGATTGTGAAACACAACCCAGATGCAAGTATAATTTCTCACTCTATACTAAATAATGTAATTATTAGTTTTATTGTTTGTGGTCTATGATACTTCTATATAAGTGTTCTACTTTCCTAAAATGAAAGTCCCAAAATAAGTGTACAAGATATGCTATAATATCAATCAACTGCTTAGGCCAATGCTTGGCTTCTGATGTTTCTCTTGTCTTTTCATGTGGAATGAAGGGCATTCATTTCGACTAATGCATGGACTAAATGATTAGTGTCAATAAGTTTTTCAATTAGTGTTGCACAAGGGTATTTTGATATCAGTACATAATTATGTTTAATATATGCAGCCAAGCGAAGCAAATACATATGCTGATATAGAGGCAGTGTATGAGTGTCTTGAGAGTGAGTACGGAGTGAGCCAGGAGAATGTTATTTTATATGGGCAGTCAGTTGGAAGTGGACCAACACTGCACTTGGCGGCTAAGTTGCCCAGGCTCAGGGGTGTGGTTCTGCACAGTGCTATCCTTTCTGGTCTTCGTGTTCTCTGTCATGTGAAATTTTCATTTTGCTTGGACATTTACAAGGTAAAGAATTCATTTTGGTCTGAAGTTCGTAATAGCACTACATGGTATAAACTTGGTATATGGCACATATTGGGCTCTTTGGTAACTGTGAAGTATTCTATAAATGCAGAACATAAACAAAATCAAGAAGGTGAAGTGCCCTGTACTGGTGATACATGTAAGTACTCTTCATCTCTTAATGTTAATTGCAGATAGCTATTGCATACTATATGTCTTTTATACATAACTATCCTCAACTGTAAAATGTCATTTACAGCTACCTAAACTTTCAAAAAATAAATAAATCAAATAGCTCTTTTTCGTTATAAAATGCCCTTGACCCTGATCTCAAAAAGGACTTCATAACTCCCAAAACCATTTTTGTTAGACAGAGGAAATGGTTGAGTAGATGTAAAAAGGCTTCTTAAAAGATAAAACTATTAAAAAGACGAAAAAAATAGTTTTTTTTTTTGGAGATTAGGGTCATTGGCATTATTGTTGATTTTTTGGCGCAAAAAAGAGCTATCTGTAGTTGTTTGAAACTTTAGGTAGCTATAAATAACATTTTAAAGTGGAGGATAGTTACACGCGTAATAGCTATCTGCAATTAACCAATGACTTGAACCTTTCAATAGCTAAATTGTGATTGTTGTGGATCACAATGTACTCTGCAGGGAACAGAAGACGATGTTGTGAACTGGTTACATGGCAACGAGTTGTGGAAGAAAGCAAAAGAACCATACGAGCCATTATGGATCAAAGGAGGCGGACACTGCAACTTGGAACTTTACCCTGACTACATCCGCCGTCTCTGCAAATTCATCCAAGAAATGGAGAACATAACAACACAAGCCCGCCTCAAAAAGATCCGCCAGAATCTCCGCCTGCCAAAAAAGCCAGCCACCGCCACCTCAGCTACTTCTTACAGGTTCTGCTGCTGCAAAATAAAATGCTGCAGACCAAAATGCCCGAAACCTTCCTGCAAGCCCAAGTGCTCATGCTGGCGGCCCAAATGGCCTTCGTGCTTGAATTGCAGCTGTGTGAGTTGCTGCTGTAAGCCCAAATGCCCGAGTTGTTCTGTACCGAGCTGTGTTAAGTGTTTTTGCTGTGGATTGTGTGGGAGATCGAAGAAGAAGAGCGCGGAAGATAGAAAGCAGGACGGGTGATGATGATGATGATGTGCTTGTATAGATTGTGTTGCTGAAATGGCTCTAACACCCTTTGATACATCTTCAGTAGAGCTTAACAGAGCAAAAAGAGGTCATTACTTGCAACTTCTCACTGATATTAGGCTACTTTTGGGGTATAGGTGTATTAATTCTTATTATATACTGTGGTTAGGAATTGTTTTTATTTTTATTTTTCTGTTGAAATGTGTCAAATTGAGTAAAAAATGTTGTAGCCAAACTCAAGCTTCCTATGTGGATTTACAAGTAAATTTTGGATTTTTTTTTTCTAGGACAAAAATGTTAACAAGTTGATGCCTGGTTTTCCCACAAAAAAAAAAGTTTACATATTATATATTATATATCGACTATGAAGTTATATATATTGTTGGGAATACCAATTCATACGGTGAAAATTTATTATTTACAATTTGTGTATTGCTTAACAATACGACAACATATATTTGAGTAAATAACAAGACAAATAACCGTAAATAACACAAATAACTTTCTTGACCTTAGCCACTAGCCTAAATAAATATTGATTTTAGATTTGATTATACCATATACACTATTCAATTTTATTTTAAAATATAATTATTTTGATGGGGTTAGTGGGGAGTGACATTATAAATTGGCTTCATAACAAAATTGGCTTGGACCAACTAAATTTTTAGCGCTTGGGAGATTGCACTTAATTCCTGGATTCCCTCAATTATTGATACTTTGGTGTTTTGCTAGAGATTCAGGGCCCACTTAGTTACGAAAACGTCTTGTGGGCCCACGATGTCCAATGGGCCTACTTTTGGTACCTTTGTTGGGCCTAAATATGGTAGATTCGTAAATTAGTTATCAGTCAAGTTTCTTTGGTACGGTGACGTGTATTACATGGGATATTCTCGACGCCGTCACAAGTCATTCCTGCAGCCGTCATTTGTGTCTTCTTAAATAATTATTTGCTAATTAGATGTGTATGTATTAACATGATGGATGATTATATAAGATAAATGAAAATCAAAAGAAATTTGTATATATCGGTATATAAATCATGTATCTTATTTAAACATTAGTATAGATTCATAAATAAAATAAAAAGAATCTCCAAGTCCAACTGTTGCTATTTTTTAAAAAAGAACAAGACGATGACACTACTTATGTAAATTACGTTAATAATTATATAATTACCGAACGATAATATAAATACCCAAAGTCCACACAAAAAAGTGTCATTTGGTTACATTATTATAATAAACGGGACATTGCTTTCTCCATCACAATAAATTATTATTACATATTTGTAACTTTTTTTATTCTTCTTTTATTATATTAGTATATAAATGTATTTGTTTGGATGGGAGAAGATAGCAATGCAATGTTCATCTCATCCTTCCACACCGTCCCTGTGTGAAAGTGAAAACCTATGAAATAGGGAAAAAATCAACAGAGGAAGAAGACAAAAAAAAAACTCTTCTGTTTCAATTTCTAAAATGGTAATGAATATAATTAATGTTCTTGACTTCTTGTTAGTTTGTTTTGTATTGTTCGGAGTATTGGTAAATACCCAAAATAATGTACAATATGAATGATAATATATAGCAGACCCCGTCCAATAAGGGAACTTTTTTTGTAGACGATGTAAAAAAAAACCTTATTTTTGGTTGAATTCTTAATATCATATATCGTGTCATTGCATTAAAAAAATTGTTATATACATAAACTTTTTATTTTTAAGTCATAATTAGTTATGTGGACTGAGTTCTTTTTGTTTGTTAATATGGTCAAACTATTCTAACAATAATAGAAAGAAGAATTGATTCGTAATTATTATTATTATTATTATCATCATCATCGTCGTTTTTAGTACGTACATATAATCTAAATGGTTAACATGGGTGCGAGTAGAAAAATAAACCTTATAATATAATACTTCTCAAATAATATGTTCTTGTTTTATTATATGTAGTACACAATAGACTTATAATGATCTATTTGTATATTGTGTTTATCACAATCATAAACAATATTAGCTTGTCAAACTAATGAACTTCCCAAACTCAATGACAAAATTAAAACTGATTCAATCTAATGAGACTGAAGTAAGTATAGTACTTATTCAATTGTGTCACCATTAATTATCATTTTTTAACATTTACAAAAAAGACATGAGCTTAAATCTTATTAACTATAAAAGGGTTTGCAGAATATGACAATAATCTTTCTAAAAAATTAATGAGTTTGAAGTTTTCTCAATAAAACTCTCACAACCTCTCCCATATTTATCACTTTTTAAGACCAACATTTTTGCATTAATTACGGAGCATGAATGAAAATGTTAATATTTTAATAACCAAATATAACATTCATTCCATTTCTCCGATGAGATGTTCCTGAACTCCTCCGGAAATGGAAACTAACGTCAGTGTCTTTTCCGTGTGGGGTCCACAGAATCAAAAGACGACAGTTTGTATACGTGTCGCGAATAGGCCAACTGTAACGAATATGACAACAATACCTCCGACCGCACAGGAACGCAACCCTTTCACCGCGTACAGAATCAATTAACCTGAGGAAAAATTATCCTAAAAAACCAGATAACGAATTTACGTAATTGTCCTCCACCGAGCGCACACTGCTTCTGAAATTACTCAAAGCTGGTAATGGCCTTTTTCGTAAATTCAACCTAATTTACATCGCTTCGCACGGAAGAATAGGATTATCATTTAATCACATACTTCAGCTTCCACAAAAATCGTCACTTATAGATTGAAATCGAACAATCGAGCCCCAATCCCAATTTTGTACTTGAAAAAAATATATATTCTATACAGTTCATAGCTTGTGTCGCCGCATAAGACAGAACCGAGTCTCTGTCCTCGAATCGTCAAACAAGAGAATGTACACAATGACGTTTTGACATTGCTTGTCGTGGCGGAGGATTTGAATTTGTCTCTCTCCTCCTCCTCGTTTCGCGGTCACCGGAGATTGGATTGTCGGAGAGACTGAGATCGGTGTCGAAACCAGGTACGTTTCTGGGTTTTGTAGTTGCTGTATTAAACAGAACAGAGGCGTTACAGAGTGTGAATGAAAAAGGAGAGATTTTTAATCATGTAGAGTGATTTTCATGTGATTCTGTGATCTGGGTTTGGTTTAATTGATCGATAAAAGCGTGGGTTTCGATTTTTTTATGAAGTTTTGGGCACTGAAATCGTAGTTTTCAAATTTACAGGTTCTGTGACATCATGATGTCGAGGAGTGGACCAGAGTTTGACCACCTGAGCACAAACTCCGGCGACGATCTGAGCAGCGAACAAGCCCTCAATTACCTCGTCTACGTACCTCCGACACCGGACAACCAGACCTCGCGGGTCGGATCCGTCACGCTCCACCGGTCCTCTACCCGGAGAGTGGAGGATCAGTACGCGTCAAGCTCACTCTTCACCGGCGGATTCAACTGTGCCACACGCGCCCATTTGAAAGAAAAAGTCATCGATTCCGAAACCAACCATCCCCAAATGGCCGGAGCGAAAGGCTCTTCTTGCTCAATCCCAGGATGTGAATCCAAGGTCTTGACCGATGAGAGAGGCTCAGATGTGCACCCATGTGAATGTGGACTTAAAATTTGTAGGGATTGTTACAGAGACGCTGTGAGGAGTGGTGATGGGTTGTGTCCGGGCTGTAAAAAGTCTTATGAAGGCCTCGGAGAGGACTACGAGAGGCCATCCATGACGGGGATGAGGAAGATGGACATGAAGGTGTTTAAGTTGACTAGTAATAACTCGGCTTTGGTGAAGAGTAGTAACAATGTGTTTGAGGATACACAATGGTTGTATGAGAGTAAAGGGAGCTATGGGTATGGAAATGCTATGTGGCCTAAGGATGATGAGACTATGAGTAGCGATGGGCTTGGTGGTGATGTGCCGGTGTTTAGTGATAAACCTTGGAGGCCTCTTACTCGGAAGCTGAACATATCTACAGCAATTCTCAGTCCATATAGGTAAAAAATGATTAAACGTTTTTGATGATTTTTTTTACATGTTTTTGTCATTGTACCATGTTTATGATCTTGTCTTCCTACTTGTTTTCAACTACGAATCACTAAGAATGTTGGATATGTTATCGATGGAGTTCCGAATCATTTTCATAGTTATAGTGAATATAGGTTTGTTTACGTAACAGTGAAAAAGTTTCATTGAACTTTTGATTTTTATGCTTGTAAGATTGATGTATCATGGACTCCAGACATCTTGGTTTCAAAGATCCAAGTTGAAGTTTTTGACCAGTTGTAAAAAGTAAGTTAAGTATATTGAAAAGAACGACCAACAAGGATAGAAGATAGAAACATTTACTATTCTTCCCAGTGTATTTGACATTGCATATGAAACCTTAACCCTCGACCCCTGTGACCCCTGAACCTTTATGTATCTTGTCACAACCCATAAATTCACATTTCCTCTTGTTTTGAAGCGTCCAATTGCTTTTTCTTTTTTTTTGTTCTTGTAACTTCCCTTGCATCTTAATGTTATGGCATTGAGTCATGTGTTATAAATTCATGAACTGCTTTGCAATATTGTCTACTAAAAAGTATGTGGATTCTTACATTATTTTTCCTCGTTTTAAATCGTTCTTTCTGCAGGATTTTAATCCTCGTCCGAATGGTAGTTCTTGGATTATTTTTGTTCTGGAGGATCCGTAACCCAAATCAAGACGCACTCTGGTTATGGCTCATGTCAGTGACATGTGAAATCTGGTTTGCATTTTCATGGCTTCTTGACCAGCTCCCAAAGCTATGCCCCATAAATCGAATCACAGACCTCGCCGTTCTAAAAGAAAAGTTCGAAACCCCAAACCCCAATAACCCCACAGGCAAATCCGATCTCCCAGGAATAGACATCTTCGTCTCCACAGCAGATCCAGAGAAAGAACCTCCTCTCGTTACAGCAAACACAATCCTCTCAATCTTAGCTGCAGATTACCCAGTTGAGAAGCTCTCTTGCTATGTGTCTGACGACGGAGGCTCTCTCCTGACCTTCGAGGCCATGGCAGAGGCTGCGAGTTTTGCTGATCTTTGGGTCCCGTTTTGTAGGAAACACGACATTGAGCCTAGGAACCCTGAATCGTACTTCAACATGAAGGTAGATCCTTACAAGAATAAGGTGCTTCCTGATTTTGTCAGAGATCGTAGGAGGGTGAAGCGTGAGTATGATGAGTTTAAGGTACGGGTCAATGCGCTTCCTGACTCTATCAGGCGGCGTGGTGACGCTTTCAATGCTAGGGAGGAGATGATGGCGATGAAGATACTTCGAGAAAAGGGGATTGATGAACAATTTGAGACTTTGAAGATCTTGAAAGCTACTTGGATGGCTGATCAGACTCATTGGCCCGGGACTTGGGCTGTTCCAGTGCCTGAACATACGAGAGGGGATCATTCTAGCATCATACAGGTACCTTTTACTAGTAGATTAAAGGCACATCCCTAGTAACATGAAACTTTGCTCGCAACGGTTTCGCACGCAAGTTTGACGTGAAATGACCAAAATACCCTTGAACGTTTTACATATATAAATCCTTGTTATATGCTGTTTCGTAACATCAAACTGCAAATGACATTTACTGTAAAAAAAAAAAAAAAACTATCTATTAGTATATGCAAAATCGTCAGGGGCATAGAGGTCATTTCACACCAAAATTAACCTCGTTATGACACAATACAAAGTTTTACGTTGGTTTCTGTCACAAAATATGGGTTACGTTTAGTACATGCGAGCTTTTGTTATAAAAACTAACATGAAACTTTGTTCTGCTTTGCTGTTAGTTTTGACATGAAATGACCAAAATGCCCCAGAAAATTTTGAATATACTAATCTCCTTCTATTCCTTGGTTTGGCAACAACAAACTGTAGACGACTTTTTTTGTAAAAAGACAAAAAATAACAGTTAGTATATGCAAAACTGATAGGGGCATTTTGGGCATTTCTTTCCAATATTGACAGTGTTATAACATTTACAACACAATACAAAGTGTAACCTTAGTTTCTGCCACAAAAGGTGGCTTAAAGTTATGTGATTTATCCTAGTTTTAACATTTAAGAACTTATTGTTATGTAGCCTTTGATTTAGATGCTGAGTGTGCTTTGTCATCTTCAGGTGATGTTGAAGCCTCCCAACGATGAGCTCCTGAAAGGAACACTAGGGAACGGAAGTACCATGAACTTGTCAGAAGTCGACATTCGTCTCCCGATGCTGGTCTACGTTTCTCGGGAGAAGAGGCCTGGTTACGATCACAACAAGAAGGCCGGTGCCATGAACGCTCTGGTTCGAGCTTCAGCAATCATGTCCAACGGTCCTTTTATTTTGAATCTCGACTGTGATCACTACATATACAACTCCAAAGCCATAAGAGAAGGTATGTGCTTCATGATGGACAGCGGCGGAGACTCCATTTGCTTCGTGCAGGTTCCTCAGAGGTTCGAAGGGATCGACCCGTCTGATCGTTATGCCAATCACAATACCGTCTTCTTCGATGTCAACATGAGAGCTCTCGACGGGGTCCAGGGCCCGATCTATGTCGGGACAGGATGTCTGTTCCGCAGGATTGCTCTCTACGGTTTCGACCCTCCTGTCCGCAGCTCTTATAGTAAAGCTGCAACAACTTTCGCTTTAGGCCCCGATAATCATCATGAGACACTAGAAATGATGGTCTCTGAGGACGAGGAGGTGAGTCTCGCGTTCATCTCCGACAGTCTGGTGAAGATGTTCGGGAACTCGAGCCTCCTGGTGGGTTCCATCCCGAAGGCAGGGGAGCAAGGGAAGCCGTTGACCGACCACCCTTCCGTGAAGAACGGACGCCCTCCTGGCGTGCTCACTGCTCCGAGGGATCTTCTAGATGCTTCCGTTGTCG
>JAYMSW010000758.1:0-19749 GCA_036897725.1 Erodium texanum | reverse complement strand
TGGACCACCTGAGGAAGTGGTTGGAACCAGAAAAACTGGCCCAGAGTCAGAAGTCCTGGAAGGCTGGCGAGGAACCAAAAATTGCTGCAGGTAATGCATGTTTTCCCTTACTTGGACATTGCACTGGGAATTGCTCATACTTGGAAGTTGTAAACTGCAATATATAGATGGGGTCAAAGTAAATAATTAATACTCACCTAACTTTTCTGTTTTTCTCCAGCTATCATCGAGCTTTTTCACCTTCTTCCCCAGGCCGCATCTAAGTTTCTTGATGAATTAGTAACCTTAACCATAGATTTGGAAGGTGCTTTTTCTCCTGGACTGGTGTATAGTGAGATTAACAGTCCATATCGTGTCCCACTTACAAAGTTCTTAAATCGATATGCAACACATGCTGTTGATTATTTTCTTGCTCGATTAAATGAACCAAGATACTTCAGGCGGTAAGGCTAAGATGCAGACAGTGATTTTGTTATATCAGTGTCTTAAGTGCTATAATGGCTCTTCTTTGTCTATTTTTTTTAAATGCAGGTTTATGTATATAATAAGATCAGATGCCGGGCAGCCTTTGAGAGATGAGCTTGCAAAATCGCCACAGAAGATAATTGCACGTGCCTTTTCTGTTTTTCTGCCAAAATCTGATGCGCCTGTAACTTCAGCCATACCTGTGGCTTCAGCGGGTGAAAAAGGCCTTGCTAGTCCAGCCGAGAGTTCCAACCCACCATCAGCAACCCCTGCTGCAACTTCAGATGCCTATTTTGAAGGACTTGCTCTGGTTAAAACTTTGGTGAAATTAATACCTGGATGGTTGCAGAGTAATTGTGCTGTCTTTGACACCTTGGTACTTGTTTGGAAGTCAGCTGGAAGAGTATCCCGTTTGTGCAGTGAACAAGACCTAAACTTAGTTCAAGTAAGTTCTTTTACTATTCAGGCACAGATAATTTTGGCATAATTTTTTTTATAAAACTAATTACTTGACGAGGTTTCTCTTTATATATCTACACCACTCTGGAGTCACCTTGCTTTAAAATATAGTGTGGTGGAAACTCCCACCACCCCATCTCCACCCACACAAAAGAAAAAGAAAAGAAAAAGAAACAAAAAGTTACTCTCTCTAGTCTCTATATACAAGGGAACACTCAGGTGAAAACCTAAGGTTGGAAAGTTAAATATGAAAGGTGTACACTAATCATGGCCATTGGGTTGCAATTTTAACGGCTGGGAACTTTCCAAACTTAAGGTTGGAAGCATCTCAGCCGTTAAAAAACTGTAGTCCAATGGACACAAAAGGTTTTCAGTTTTCACTCTAACCTTTGGTTTTCACCTGATTGTTACTCATATATATCACTGGATCTTTTGATGTCCTTAAGACGCTGGCCATTATTTGTGCCATATGCATGGTTTTCACCATGGTTGCCATTCTCTTTGTTGCATTACAAAGAAGATAGGCTTTTGATTTAGGCTTAATTGCCAAAATCCTTTTGTTTTCTGGAACCATTGTTGGTGAAATATCTAATGATGACCCTTCTAACCCCTTGAAAAAGGAGATTGGATTTGTGGTAATGATGACTCATCTCTTCCCTTGAAGAAGAAGAGGATTGGGTTGTGGTTTAGGCTTGAGTGGAAAAACCCACATGTTTTACTGTCGTAATGTTTTGCAAAATTGTCACCCATGCCAGCTCTTTGGTGGGATGGAGTAGTGGCTTGATATTTAAAATTGGAATCTTTTGTTAATATTTCTGGTATTGTTTTTATTGCTGAAATTGTCCTCATTTTAATTCATCTAACTTGTTAAACACACTCCAGCTAAAAAACATAAGCTATTAGGTAGAGGGCCCAACTAGTATGGTAGTATATCAAGTGGTCAAAAAATCTACATTCTTTCAATTTGGGGCACGTTGACACTGCACTCATGTGCAGGTTGGACAGTACAAAGGGCCTCACACGTGGACCAAGAATGTATAGACGTGGAGGAAGCACCAGGCCCCATACAAACCACACTACCATACATACTAAACTTACTCCACTCCACCCTAAAAACTGACCAACTAATCTATCTAGTGTTCACTAAATCCACATTCTTTCAACACGAGTCACTTAAGCATAACTAACATACATGTACCCAATTATTTACATTTATTACGATTAGAAATTACTCATTCATATATTATCACATGAAATATATTTTAAATGACAGCTTTTACCTTCCTTTTTTTTCTGAAATGGCAAATCCCATGTCCAAATCACATCCTGTGTCTGCTGTATTGGGATTTCTATTTTCTAGAATTATTTGATTAAGTGTTATGTCTGAACAATATATAGAGAGTTAACTTGCCTGCCATGGTTTGCTTGACTGTACGTCCATTGTTTGTCCTTGTATTTGGAGATTTTTTTTTCCCGTCAATTAGCCTGCTTCTGTCTGTCTTGACTATAGTTACTAAAATGCAGGTGAAAGAAAGCAAATGGCTTGTCAAATGCTTTTTGAATTATTTACGGCATGAGAAAACCGAAGTGAACGTTCTCTTTGATATTCTATCCATCTTCTTGCATCATAGTCGCATTGATTACACCTTTTTGAAGGAGTTTTACATTATAGAGGTACTTTCTTGATATTTCCACCTTTTCTCAACATTCATATTTTTTTGTTAACCATTTTACATGCTGTATCCTTCATTTCAGGTTGCCGAGGGGTATCCACCGAACATGAAGAAAACACTTCTGATGCATTTTTTGACTCTTTTCCAGTCAAAACAACTTGGTCATGACCATTTGGTGGTTGTGATGCAAATACTCATTCTTCCGATGCTGTCTCATGCATTTCAAACTGGCCAAAGTTGGGAGGTGGTTGACCCTGCTATAATAAAAACTATTGTTGATAAACTTCTTGATCCCCCAGAAGAGGTGGTGCTTTGCTTTTGCGCTCATATATTGTTGTATGACAATTTGGTGTTTGGTCTTTAACTATTTATCCTGCATTATGTTTTGATTGCAATAGTAAATTGTTTTGGCCGCTGATAGGTTTCTGCTGAATATGATGAACCACTGAGGATAGAGCTTTTGCAGCTTGCCACTTTACTTCTTAAGCATCTTCAGGGTGATCTTGTTCACCATAGAAAAGAACTTATCAAGTTTGGCTGGAATCATCTGAAACGCGAGGATAGTGCAAGTAAGCAATGGGCCTTTGTCAACGTTTGCCATTTCTTGGAGGCCTATCAGGCCCCAGAGAAAATTATACTCCAGGTACTTTATCGGTTTGCTATTTATCAATATGTGCTGTGTAAAGCTGTTGTATGTCATGGTAAAGTCACTTTAACCTTTTATTGTCGTCAACTATTGGCATCAATTGATGTGAAATTTTTTGGTGTTATCTTTAGGCTAGTGCATTGCAAATACTTCTTAAGAGGGATTCTAGATCAGTTATAGTTATAGTTGTTAAGAGTATCTCCTACATTTTAGTTCTTTCAGTTACCTGGTTTGTGGCCCCTTGCTACATAAAATTAATGTTATCATCACAATGTTTGAATATTGAGTTGATGTGAAAACAAACATATGTATATGGAGTATGTAGTTGGACCCTTTTATTTTGGTAGAGTAAAAAAACTATCCTGATGCAAATTTTACGGATACAGGTTTTTGTTGCGCTTCTTAGAACATGTCAGCCAGAAAACAAGTTGTTGGTCAAGCAGGCACTGGATATACTGATGCCAGCACTACCACGGAGGTTGCCTCTTGGGGATGTTCGTATGCCAATTTGGATACGATATACAAAAAAAATTCTGGTTGAGGAAGGTCATTCACTTCCTAATTTGATTCACATCTTCCAACTTATTGTTCATCATTCAGATCTCTTCTACAGCTGCAGGGCACAATTTGTGCCTCAGATGGTGAATTCTCTCAGTCGCTTTGGACTGCCATTTAATACTACCATAGAAAACAGACGTCTAGCTATTGAACTTGCTGGGTTAGTGGTTGGTTGGGAAATGCGAAGGCAAAATGAAATGAAAGCTGTGACTAGTGGTGATATCCCTACCCAAACCAGTGACAGGTTTAATACTGATCCTGCCAGTTGTGATCCTAAGCAACCTATGGATGTCTCTACTTTCCCTGAAGATCCAAGCAAGCGAGTGAAGGTTGAACCTGGCCTTCAATCGCTTTGTATAATGTCTCCTGGTAGTGCTTCATCTATTCCTAATATTGAAACCCCTGGATCTGTTGGCCAGCCTGATGAAGAATTCAAGCCTAATGCTGCTATGGAAGAGATGATTATCAACTTTCTCATTCGAGTGAGTATCTATTTCCACTTTCCGTATCTCATAGCTGCTTAAAGCTTACACTTCACTTTGTGCTAAACTCATATTTCTGACTTTTGTTTGTCTGACAAGTTGTATGATGCAATATGGTATAATATCTTACATTTTGCTTGGCTTTTGGGAGACAGGTTGCCTTGGTAATAGAGCCCAAGGACAAAGAAACTAGCACTATGTACAAACAAGCTTTGGAGCTTCTGTCTCGTGCATTGGAGGTGTGGCCAAATGCCAATGTCAAGTTCAATTATCTAGAAAAGCTGCTGAGCAGCATTCAACCATCTCAGTCAAAGGATCCATCCACAGCCCTTGCACAGGGTTTGGATGTGATGAACAAGGTTTTGGAGAAACAACCTCATTTGTTCATCCGAAATAACATCAACCAGATTTCTCAAGTATGTTCATGTTCTATACTGTATTTATCTATTTAATTTTAATTTACCTTCAATGCTTCAAGTGTTGAGTATGTTCATCAACCCCCGCTGAAATATTTAAGTAATTAGACAATTACTATGCATTTTAGTGGAAAGTTTATTTTTGCCTCAGATGAATTTTTTATATACTGCATATTTCAACAACGATTATACCTTTTCCTCTGAGAATATTTGTTGTGTTTATGTTAGTTTTATATCAAAGCACACTCAATAAAAAAAAAAAACCTCAAACGACCATATCATTGATAAACTTTTTAATTGTATTTATTTGAATTGTTTAATTACTTTGTATAATATTTGTATTTAAAATCTTGCTCCCACTGAAACTTTTCAGAATCAGGCTGATGTTTGTTTATCGTTTTTTATTTCTCTTGCAGATTCTTGAACCTTGTTTTAAGTATAAAATGTTGGATACTGGAAAGTCACTGTGCTCCCTTTTGAAGATGGTTTTTATTGCATTTCCTCTTGAAGGTATAGAGACACCACAAGATGTGAAATTACTGTATCAGAGGGTTGATGAGTTGATACAGAAGCACATTAATACTGCCACGGCTACTCAGACTTCGGGTGAAGATAATGCTGCAAATTCAATTAGTTTTGTACTGCTTATCATTAAAACCTTGACAGAGGTTCATAAGAACTTCATTGATCCATTCATTTTGGTTCGTATCCTTCAACGCACACGTGATATGGGGGCAACATCTGGGTCTCAAGTAAAACAAGTATGCTTCTATTTCTGTCTGATACTCACTCTCTCTCTCTCTCTCTGTGGATCAGAAGAAAAAAAATCACAATTATATTATTTATCATTTATGAAGTTTATGTGCAATACCTTTTGTTTTACAATGGCTCTCTTTTGATCTGATAACTATAGCATCCTAAGCTTGCAAAATCCGTTTTAAGTTACATAATGGTAGGTCATAAAATAGCGATTCCTGATCTCTTTGTACTCATGCATGCTGTTTTCTATATGGTTTTGAACTCTATGTTTGAAGTTTTTTTGGACATATGCACGAATTCAGCAGCTAAATTAGACCCCTGTCTAATTTGTTTTGGTCATTTATGATTTTCTTATAACATTTCATATCAGTCTCCCTTTTGGCTCTGGGTTAATGCAACACTGCGTGCTTGTTTGCACACATGTTTATGGTTGTCTTTTATCTTTATTTTGACTGAATTATTCTAATTGTTTTTCATTCCAGGGTCAGAGAACTGATTCAGATCCTGCTGTCACTTCTTCCCGTGAAGGTGCTGATGATGGAGCAGTTATTACTAATTTAAAATCTGTCTTAAAACTTATCAGTGAAAAGGTCATGCTTGTAGCAGAGTGCAAACGGTCCATAACTCAAATCTTGAATGCCTTGCTCTCTGAGAAAGGTACTTATGCTAGTGTGCTTCTTTGCATACTTGATGTCATAAAAGGGTGGATTGAAGATGATATCAGCAAGCCTGGGACACCTACCATGTCAAGTGCTTTTCTCACACCTAAGGAAATAGTCTCTTTTCTTCAGAAGCTTTCCCAAGTTGATAAGCAGAACTTCTCCATAAGTGCCGTTGAAGAGTGGGACAGGAAGTATCTTGAGCTTCTTTATGGAATCTGTGCTGATTCAAATAAGTAAGTATACATCTACAATTTTTGCTTGCATTTGGCTTTCACTAGGGTATATAAACTGTTGGTTTGATTGACATGCAGATATCCCCTGGCCCTACGTCAAGAGGTGTTCCTGAAGGTGGAGAGGCAATTCATGCTTGGTTTACGAGCTAAGGATCCTGAAATTAGGAAGAATTTCTTTTCACTTTATCACGAATCTCTTGGCAAAACATTGTTCACAAGGCTGCAGTACATTATACAGATTCAGGACTGGGAAGCTCTGAGTGATGTATTCTGGCTCAAACAAGGCCTAGATCTTCTTCTGGCGACATTAGTTGAAATTAAACCCATTACACTTGCTCCAAACTCTGCCAGAGTTCCCCCACTTGTGAGTTCAGGCTCTGTTCCAGCCAGTTCAGGGATTGAGCACCAAGTTACTGACATTCCTGATGGACCTGAAGATTCCCCCCTTACATTTGATAGCCTTGTTCTCAAGCATGCTCGATTTCTGAATGAGACAAGCAAACTTCAGGTATTTTGTTTTCCCTTGAGACATATGGACCAAAATGCTTTATACTTTTGGAACGCACACCATTATCCTCTAGATCTGCTTCATACTTTATATTTTAGTTTCTAGTTTTACTAATCCTTTCCTATTCTAGGTGGCTGATCTAGTTATTCCACTGAGAGAACTAGCACATGTTGATGCAGATGTTGCATATCATCTGTGGGTGTTGGTATTTCCTATTGTCTGGGTGACCTTGCACAAAGAAGAACAGGTCACTTTAGCTAAACCAATGATTTCTCTCTTATCCAAAGACTACCATAAAAAACAGAAATACAGCAGACCAAATGTTGTGCAAGCACTTCTTGAAGGACTTCAGTCGAGCCACCCTCAACCTCGGATGCCAAGTGAGCTCATTAAGTATATTGGCAAAACTTACAATGCCTGGCATATCTCATTGGCTTTGCTCGAAAGTCATGTCATGTTGTTCATGAATGAAACAAAGTGTGCTGAGTCCTTGGCTGAGCTTTATCGGTTACTCAATGAAGAAGATATGAGGTGTGGTTTATGGAAGAAAAGGTCTACTACTGCAGAAACCAGGGCTGGGCTTTCTCTAGTTCAGCATGGTTATTGGCAACGTGCACAAAGCCTTTTCTACCAAGCTATGGTTAAAGCAACACAGGGCACATACAGCAATGTTGTACCGAAAGCTGAGATGTGCCTCTGGGAAGAGCAGTGGATTCATTGTGCTACTCAACTTAGTCAGTGGGATGCATTGGTGGACTTCGGAAAGAGTATAGATAATTATGAGATACTACTTGACACACTATGGAAATTGCCAGATTGGGCATATATGAAGGATCATGTGATTCCAAAGGCTCAAGTAGAAGAGACTCCGAAGCTTCGTTTGGTTCAAGCCTTCTTTGCCTTGCATGACAAAAATACAAATGGTGTAGGTGATGCTGAAAACATTGTGGGAAAAGGTGTGGATCTTGCTTTAGAGCAGTGGTGGCAATTACCTGAGATGTCTGTCCATGCTAGGATCCCTCTATTACAGCAGTTCCAACAGCTAGTTGAAGTTCAAGAATCTGCCAGAATTCTTTTGGATATATCCAATGGAAACAAACTTTCTGGAAATTCGGTCGGTGTACATGGAAATCTATATGCAGATCTTAAGGATATTCTTGAAACATGGAGACTGAGAACTCCAAATGAGTGGGATAATATGTCTGTTTGGTGTGATTTGCTTCAATGGAGGAATGAAATGTATAATGCTGTTATAGATGCATTTAAGGATTTTGGTACCACAAATCCACAACTTCACCATCTTGGTTATCGTGACAAAGCATGGAATGTTAATAAGCTTGCTCACATTTCTCGTAAGCAGGGACTTTATGATGTATGTGTTACCATACTTGAAAAGATGTATGGCCATTCCACCATGGAAGTGCAGGTATGACAAATAAATATCATGTTTTAGCTGATACTTTGATCTATGAGGTAGCAAAGGATTCGCCACTTAATGGTTACAATTTGTTAAACTTGTGTGCTCTAAACTATAATTATTATTATTATTCTTTTTAAATTCTTACATTGTTAGGGATGCTCGAATAGTTTCAAAAAAAAAAAAAAGGGATGCTCGAATAATTCTGAATTTGTTTTAAAGTGGTAATTTTTTTAGATACGTGTATTTATGTGTCAAGTGTTGTTCTTCTTGTGCTTAAATCTCCTTCTGCCTACTTCAGTAAATTCTTTAGTTCTTTCTATTGTTGAATGTTCGTATTGTTTGGTATTTATTTAGTAGGTTCATACAAAGTCTGGATATCTCATGAGCTTTCATGTTATATGTTTTCAGGAGGCCTTTGTGAAAATAAGAGAACAGGCAAAGGCTTATCTGGAAATGAAGGGAGAGCTAACAAGTGGCATTAATTTGATCAACAGCACTAATCTGGAATATTTCCCAGTGAAACACAAGGCAGAAATTTATCGCCTCAAGGGGGATTTCTTGTTGAAGCTAAACGACTCTGAGGGTGCAAACCTTGCTTATTCTAATGCTATCAGTCTCTTCAAGAATTTACCTAAAGGATGGATAAGCTGGGGGAATTATTGTGACATGGTGATAATCTATTATTAGCTTTTTATTCTATCTCTCATTAATAACTTGACTGATGCTAATTGTATGTATTCTTGACAGGCTTACAAAGATTCTCATGATGAAATTTGGTTAGAATACGCGGTCAGCTGTTTTCTTCAAGGTATCAAATATGGCATTTCTAACTCCAGAAGTCACCTTGCTCGTGTCCTGTATCTTTTGAGCTTTGATACTTCCAATGAGCCTGTGGGGAGGGCATTTGACAAGTACATGGATCAAATACCCCATTGGGTTTGGCTTGCATGGATTCCTCAGCTATTACTATCCTTGCAGCGGACTGAAGCACCTCATTGCAAACTTGTATTGTTAAAAATTGCCACCGTGTATCCGCAGGTAAACTTTATTTGTGAGTAGTTTTTAGTAGATCTCATATGTAATTGTTGCTTTTATTAATAACCTTGTTACTTTGTCTTCAAAAATGTCAGGCTTTATATTACTGGTTGAGGACATATTTGCTTGAGCGCCGTGATGTTGCAAACAAATCTGAACTTAATAACAGAATCGCAATGGCTCAGCAAAGAATGCAGCAGAACGTTTCTGGTGGCGGTGGTGGTCTTGGCTTGGCTGATGGAAATGCAAGAGCTCAAAGTCATGTTGGTGCCTTAGGCACAGACAATCAAGTCCATCAAGGCACTCAATCTAGTGCTGGGTTGGGATCACATGATGGTGGGACCTCTCATGGGCAAGAATCTGAAAGGTCCAATACTGTAGATGGTACTGGTCATGCAGGGAATGACCAACCCCTCCAACAGAGTACTTCAAATATGAATGAAGGTGGTCAAAATATGCTAAGGCGGAGTGGTGCTTTGAGTCTTGCAGCTTCTGCTGCCAGTGCTTTTGATGCTGCTAAGGATATTATGGAGGCTCTTAGAAGCAAGCATACTAATTTGGCTAGTGAACTTGAGGTAATGATAATAATTCAAGCATTCATATATTTTATTAATGGTTTTGGTTTAATAATTCTCAGTGAAAAGCAAGCCATTGAATGTAGAAGAAAAACACTTATGCTTGCTGATAATATTTTTCTTGTGTTCTCTTGCATGTTTTTTACCAAACCAGATAATGTGTCCAGTTCTCTCAACATGGCAGGAAAAGCAAGCCATTGGCATACTTCCTGATATTCCTTATTATTTCTGCAGATTCTTCTCACAGAAATTGGTTCAAGGTTTGTTACTCTTCCGGAGGAAAGACTTCTTGCGGTGGTTAATGCTCTTCTCCACCGTTGTTATAAGTACCCAACTGCTACAACAGCGGAGGTGCCTCAATCTCTTAAGAAGGAGCTCTCCGGGGTTTGCAGAGCCTGCTTCTCGGCAGATGCCGTCAACAAGCATGTAGAATTTGTGAAAGAATACAAGCATGATTTTGAGCGCGACCTTGATCCTGAAAGCACTACTACTTTCCCAGCCACCCTTTCTGAACTGACTGAGAGGTTGAAACATTGGAAAAATGTTCTCCAGAGCAATGTAGAGGACAGGTTTCCAGCTGTTTTGAAGCTGGAAGAGGAAAGCAAAGTGTTGCGTGACTTCCATGTTGTTGATGTGGAGGTCCCAGGACAGTATTTTAGTGATCAGGTAACACCTGTTAACAAAATCTATGCCTTATGATGTTACATGTTGCTTTTATTCCACGTATATTGATAAAGGAAATGGTTAATTTTGTTTTGTTGTTTTTTCCACCCTTAACCAAACCTTGCAGGAAATTGCGCCTGACCATACAGTGAAGTTGGACCGCGTTGGAGCTGATATTCCCATTGTGCGAAGGCATGGAAGCAGTTTCCGTCGATTAACTTTAATTGGTTCTGATGGCTCTCAGCGCCATTTTATTGTCCAGACATCTTTGACCCCCAATGCTAGAAGTGATGAACGGATATTGCAGCTTTTCCGCGTGATGAACCAAATGTTTGATAAGCACAAGGAATCTAGACGCCGCCACATATGCATTCACACACCCATCATAATTCCTGTTTGGTCTCAGGTGACGATAACCTCTGCCATGCAGATTTCATTCACTAGATTTTTCTCCAAAAGTGAAGATTTAACATCCATATAGTATCATGGCATATCTATGTTCCTTCGCATGTGCTTTCTTGACATGTATGGATGCACGAGATCTAGTACTGTGCTTAAGAAACCTTTTTTTAAAAATAATATTGTGCTATTGTTTCTTGAACACAGGTGCGCATGGTAGAAGACGATTTAATGTACAGCACCTTCCTTGAGGTGTATGAGAACCACTGTGCAAGGAATGACAGAGAAGCAGATCTACCCATCACCTATTTCAAAGAGCAGTTAAACCAAGCTATATCTGGCCAAATCTCTCCAGAAGCTGTTGTTGATCTCCGCCTCCAAGCTTACAATGACATAACAAAAAATGTTGTCACTGACAGCATATTGTCCCAGTACATGTACAAGACTCTCCTGAGTGGCAATCATATGTGGGCCTTCAAAAAGCAGTTTGCCATCCAGTTGGCGCTTTCGAGTTTCATGTCTTACATGCTACAGATTGGAGGAAGGTCCCCTAATAAGATTCTGTTTGCCAAGAACACTGGGAAAATATTTCAGACTGATTTTCATCCTGCGTACGATGCGAATGGAATGATAGAGTTCAATGAACCGGTTCCTTTCCGTTTGACGAGGAACTTGCAAGCGTTTTTCTCCCATTTTGGAGTTGAAGGGCTTATAGTGTCTGCAATGGGTTCTGCTGCACAGGCTGTTGTTTCACCTAAAGTGAGTGCCATTCATTAACTGACTGGAATGGTTGAGAATGGCCATTTGATTAATGTTGTTGACTTGTGTATTGCAGCAAAGTCAGCATTTATGGCATCAACTGGCCATGTTTTTCCGTGATGAACTCTTGTCTTGGTCTTGGAGGAGACCACTTGGGATGCCTCTGGGCTCTTCTGCTGGAGGGAGTAGCATGAATCCCATAGACTTCAAGCTTAAGGTCACTACCAATGTTGAGCATGTCATTGGGCGGATAAATGGAATAGCCCCGCAATCCTTCTCTGAAGAGGTTAGTTGTGCTTGATTTTGAAACCTTTTCCTATCATAGTTCAAAGAATTACAGGGTAGTTCAGTAATAGTAAATTCAAGTTATTTATAAAATTTATAATATAAAAAAAATAATGCAAAAGCAGCCCACAGTACAAACCTGTCTACCCAGCTCAATGAACTAGATCCTTCCTCTAGACAAAGGTGTGCACAAAGGGACCCAAATTGTACTAATGTCGATCCTTTGGAAATTCTTCAAGCTCAAGAGGAAGGAACAAAACTATAGAATTCTTGTCTCCATGAGCAAACCAGTGCTTTTAAACATTTCTATAAATAGAAAGGGCGGAGGATAGAGATTTTAGTCAGTCATCTTTGTGTAGAATCATAATATTTTGGGTTTGTGATGAGTTAGTGTTGGTTTGCAGGAAGAAAATGCCATGGACCAACCTCAATCGGTTCAAAGGGGTGTGGCGGAATTGGTCGAGGCAGCCTTGACACCTAGGAATTTATGCATGATGGATCCAACATGGCATCCTTGGTTTTGAGGATGGGAATTGGAGGCATTTCGTACATATAAAGAAGAGTGCCGCTAAATTCCAATTTGATCTGTGGAGAAATAGTTGTATGTTTGTAGAACTCGTAGTTGGTGTCTGGGAATTATTAGATTGCTGATAATTATACATTGAAACTGGCATTTATAGATCATCATGCTGTTAATTGAAGGGCGGATGGATTTTTGTTAGTTCAGATGTTCTCTTTGGAGAAATTGCACTTCACAATAGTCGTTTTGGAAAATTTTTGTATGTCAGTAATACTTTTGGTTGTTACAAATCACAACCGTAAGAATAAGTTTAGTTGTACCATCAGGATTTTCCGTCCAAAAATCAAGAACATTCCGTTAAGTTTTTTTTTTTAAAAAAGAAATTCAAAATACCATGTATACCCTTTAAATCAAATTAAATCAAAATAATATATAAATGATAAAAAAAAAAAAAAAACAGTTAAGATTTGGCAACTTGGTTCCGGCGAGTAAAGGGTTCCGGCAACTCGATTTTGGCGACTTGCAGGTTGATCATATGGAGATGAAGCTCCAAACATCGGGGAGATCTGGCCCATTCGGAGAAGTTCTGGAAGGCGATTTCGTGAGGGACAAACTAGACCTGTGGGGAAGAAGTTCCACACTCCGGCAAGCTCAAAAACCAGTCCGGCGAGGTCTCAAAGCGGTCTGAGAAGATCGAGAAACAGTTCGACATCCTCGACTGTGCGCTCTCCTTGCTTGCCTCGCCGAGCTTCTCCTCCGGCCTTCTTGTGTCCCTACCCAGTTCTCCTTTTCGCCGCGCTCGTCTCAGTCCGCTTTCAGGCTTTTCTTCGCCGTCGATGTCCTCTTGGTCGTCTCGACGGCGAGCCTTCTTGGCACCAGTTGCAGGCTCTGTTTCAGTTCTTCTGGGGTTTCGAGGCTCGCGCGTCTTCCTCTGTACCTCATGCTATAAAATCCATTTTTTGCTAATCTATAGATCTAACTAGCAATGAAAACCAAGAATTTTAAAAGTAATCTAGAATTTTTGGGATCATGGGCACATTCAGATGAGAAACAATACAATGATATCGATTGTTTTAAAGATAACGAATTATCTCACAGTCTAGTTCTAAGTCTCTCGCGAGTACATTAAAAGCCTCTTAGAAACTAACCACCTAATTATCGCTAATCGAGATGTAAGAAGTCCTAAAACATTACGTTTCATGATAATTCCTAACTTTTGACCTAAGTCTATGGCTATTGCGTTCGTGTTGATTATATCATTGCTAGTTAGAATCTAAAAACGAATCATACTCAGTTCTTAATCCAATTATTACCCTCTCTTTGTAGGTAACAACTAGTAATTTCATTTCTAGTATTAATTGATCAGACTAATCTAGCATTAAGAACGAACTAAGTGTAAACACTATTCCTAAATCGACATACACGGTATTATGAATCAATCAATGCCATGCTCATCTTCACGCCCATCACGCTGATCGTGATGGGCACTCTTACGCCCGTAAATCCGTGCGTATGCATAAGTGGTTCTGAGTCTGAACTGCTTTCGAACAAAGGTAAAACTGGGTGTAACGCCTAGAGTTACGTGCATCTCTACGGGTATAGGGATGCCTGTATTCCAACAACGACGCTCCCTTTGCTCTACAAACGTTAGTTTTTGCTTCGTTTTCTCCTACCACAATCAAAGTATACAATAGAACATGAAAAAAAGAAAGATAATTGATCATAATAATAACACAAGTAGGGAGGAAAACAGTTAAAGCATAGAAAAAATATATCGAATTAGATATTGAAATACGTCTTATTGGTTTTTCTTGGGAAGAATTTGGAAAATCATCCAAAATACATACGTTGACCTTCTTTCTCTCCTTGTGGGTCTGGGTCTTCCTCGTCTTCTCCTCTGGTCTCTTGGATCAATGCAAGTTTCATTTTTTAACCCAAAATAAACGTACCCACCTCTCCCTCTTCTCGTCTTCCTCCTACCTGCTCCCTCTTTTGACCCAGAAAGTAGTTACACATGTATGATCATCTACTGTTCATTCAATCTTTGATATCCATAACCCTCTTCCAAAATGTTCGTCTACAAGATCATTGGTTCCTGCTTTTCTTCCGGCAAAGTCTGTGGGTCGAGCAGCCACAATAACAAGCACCGGCGCAAATTGATCACCGACCCACAAACAGAAACACCTATCCCGCCAAGTAAACACAAAACGAATGCGACGCAGAAGCAGCCCAGACCGCGAGGCAAGCGCAATTCCAAGCTGCCGACCGGGGTCGTACCCTGCGGCAAGCGCACCGATTTCGGGTACGCCAAGGATTTTGGCAACCATTACTCAATTGGGAAATTGCTGGGTCATGGCCAATTTGGCTACACCTATGTTGCTGTCGATAAGGCAACTGGGGATCGCGTAGCGGTCAAGAAAATTGACAAGAGTAAGGTACCGTTCTGTGAATTTATAGAACTGGGTTTTGGGTCGATTCAACCCTTCAGCTTCAAATTTTGAAGGTTTTGTGGTTATGTTGTTATCGGATCTTGTAATTCTGTTTGTATGTAAAGTTTTTAAAATATCTGGGTGCATGAATGGGTTGTACTGCAATCGTGTTGTCTGGTTAATGATGCTTTTAAGGGAGAGATTTAAGATACGGTTCTGGAAGATTTCTCTGATTGGGTAATGAAGATTCTTATTATGGATTTTGGTTTGATAGGTAATTTGGGGGTATATTCATATGTTTGATTTGATGGACTTGATACTTTGTCACTATTTAGATAATAGCCAATGGTATTTTGCAAAGTTTGCATTTTTTTCCTTTGATCTGCATAGAAATACTTGGATAGTATTGATTGCTGGAAGCATTAATTTTAAGCTATAATGTGTGTGTTCCTGTGGTGTTTCAATAAATGCTTGGATCATGATAGTTGGATGAAAGGGGATTCCACATTTAATATGATAACTCACTACCTTTCCCTAGTTTTTGTTCCTTTTAAAGAGTTTTCCTTTTTTCCATTTATTGAAAATTTCTTATAATATTACTGTGGTAGCAAGAGTGATAGTAATTGGTTAAAAAATAGTGTTCTATCTTGCTGGGGACATCTATAATTTTAACAAATGGAGTGGAAGGTGTGTCTTGTTCCATGGTTCCCTCATTCTTTCATGGATTTGAAAAATTCACCCTTCCTATTCTTAGCTTAGTTTTCAGTGACCTTCCTTGTCAAGCTTGTTAGGTAATTGCTGATTTTAATGTTTCCTTCCTCAGTTGGATGAGTGTTTTGTGCTTGAATTAGATATTTCTGCTTTCAGCAATTTGTTTTCTTGTATTTGTCTAGTTTTTGTGATAATGTTCTGAAACAAATTGTTCAACTTGGTTACAGATGATTCTTCCTCTTGCCGTTGAGGATGTGAAGAGAGAGGTCAAGATTTTACGAGCCCTCACCGGCCATGAAAATGTGGTGCAGTTTCTCAATGCATTTGAAGATGATTCTTATGTCTATATAGTTATGGAGTAAGTTTCTCTTGCTGGACTCTTTTGTAACATCATTCACTTATGCCGTTCTTAGATGGATCAAGTTCCAGTTCCCTCTCGTCTGTTGTCGCATATTTTTTTTATGCACCGTTTCAATCTCTCTTTTCCTTTTCAACATTCTCCAGAATTTAACCTGTGGTTTTATAACCTTTTCTTTTCTTATCAGGTTATGTGAGGGTGGTGAATTGCTGGATCGGATACTATCCCAGTAAGTATTTATGGGATTGATTTTGTGTTGTTGGCAGCAATTATTGCAATTACCATATGCGCATTTCTAGTTCACTTTAGTTTTAGATGGCATCCAAAAATTTGATTGCACTACATTGCTAGTCTAAGTGAATTCGCTTACCTCAATACTACACTCGTATCTGCTTTTGGCTTCCTTGTCAGGAAGGACAGCCGTTACAGTGAGAAGGATGCTGCAGTAATTGTACGGCAGATGCTCAAAGTTGCAGCTGAGTGTCATTTACATGGCCTGGTACACCGTGACATGAAACCAGAGGTAAAGTCTTATTACCATCTTGAACTTACTAGGCGCTCTCATGCCATTGATGTGGCTTCTTGTGCATTTATTTCTTGCACAGAATTTTCTGTTTAAGTCAAACAAGATGGATTCACCTCTTAAGGCTACCGATTTTGGTTTGTCTGACTTCATCAGACCAGGTGAGAAATTCAATTTCTTCAACATATTACGCTATTGCTTGAGTTCATAATTTCCCTTACTAGGTTCTATTAATTTTGTGGTTTTTATTCTTTTATATTTTTTGTAAGATAGGCTATGATTTTCTTCACTAAAATTATCTACTTACAAATGAAGCGTGTCGTACATGCAGGGAAGAAGTTTCGTGACATTGTTGGGAGTGCTTACTACGTTGCTCCTGAAGTTTTGAAGCGCAAGTCTGGTCCGGAATCCGATGTTTGGAGTATCGGTGTGATCACTTACATTCTGCTATGCGGGAGGCGCCCTTTCTGGGACAAGACTGAGGATGGTATATTTAAGGAGGTGAGCTGCAATTTTTTCTTTTTTTTGATTAAAGGTGAGCTGCAATCTTAATTTGCACTATTAACTTGTTTTTTCCTGTATCTATGGCATAAGTTTGTTCATATGAAAGTTGCATTTAGGAAATGATCGCATTAGATTATGTTCCTTGCTTGTGAAAACCTTATCTATTTGTTGTTGTTGTGGAACAACGGTTTTATATTTGTTTGACCTCTCGTTCTGGTGTTTTTGATATACCCATATGGCTCTAATTTCTACAGGTCTTGAGACACAAACCTGATTTCAAACGTAAACCATGGCCATCCATTAGCAGTGGCGCTAAAGATTTTGTGAAAAAGTTGTTGGTAAAGGATCCTCGGGCAAGACTCACTGCTGCTCAGGCCCTATGTATGTAACAACACCATGTTGCATGCTCTTTTAGATGATAATGTGTCCCTACATGTTTTTTGTTCTTTCGTTCCACTTTTTTTTTTCTTGATTAGTTTCAATAATTATCACAGCACATCCATGGGTGAAGGAAGGAGGGGAAGCATCAGAGATACCTATTGATATATCTGTTTTAAGTAACATGCGCCAGTTTGTGAAGTACAGTCGCCTGAAACAGTTTGCTTTGAGGGTAAGACTCATTTTCTTTGTCGGGTTCTGTATATGTACCAAGGTTTGAAATCAAGACCTGCTTGTTTAGAAGAAAAACAAGCTCTTCTCATCTTTGATTACCTTAACTGTCTTGCAGGCTTTAGCTAGCACACTTAATGAAGATGAGCTAGCTGATCTCCGCGATCAATTCGATGCTATTGATGTGGATAAAAATGGTTCCATAAGTCTTGAAGAAATGAGGCAGGCGAGTTGGATAAAAATTAAAATTTGATACCCTTTTCTAAAATCAGTAAATGTATATTACATGGATTGTCTTTCATACCATATTTTTATTTGTCCTGATGGAGCTATTTATCGATGCAGGCACTTGCCAAAGATCTTCCCTGGAAGGTTAAAGAATCAGGTGTCCAAGAGATTCTTCAAGCGGTTAGAATCTAGCATCTGTTCTCAAAAAAAAAAAAAAAAAATCCGAAGACGAGCCTTTAGGAGTGTTTACTTGGTTTGGTACATTGTTTCCTTTTCACAGACGGGTGATTTGTTTGGTGCAGATTGACAGTAACACAGACGGGCTTGTGGATTTCACCGAGTTTGTTGCAGCTACTTTACATGTTCATCAAATGGAGGAGCATAAGTGGCAGCAGCTGTCCCGGGCTGCTTTTGAGAAATTTGACTTGGATAGAAACGGCTATATAACACCGGACGAACTTAGAATGGTAAGAGTATTACGAGTAACATTTTACATTGCTTGCAACTGATAAAAGAACACGAGCACGGGATGTCAATACTTCTTTAGTTTTTTCTTATCAACTAAATCAGGTGTATCAAAGCATCTGTGCTCAAGACCTTACTTATGTAGAAGTAAGAGAACACCAAACTTTTTGTTTGATTCTTAAGAAACTCGTTAAGATTGATGTATCAAGCAATAAATGGGCCCCCACTATGAGAAAGGCCCAACAGAAGTTGGGAATAGAATATAAATAGGGAGTGAGTACTGTTGCTGGGACTTGAACCCAGCTCTGACCGGTCCCCAAGTTCAAGTGCTTGACCAATTTGACAAGCAAGCTCTGGTGTGATTCGTTGATGATTAATTAGATCGATTGGTTATTGTAGCACACGGGATTAAAAGGTTCGATTGAGCCACTTCTGGAAGAGGTTGACATTGACAAAGACGGGAAAGTAAGCCTGTCAGAGTTCAGAAGGCTGTTGAGGACTGCAAGCATGACTTCAGGTCAACGTAATAAGATGTAAGATCAAGAGAAGCAAATTTTGAAGACTGGGAGTCCCGAGTTACATTTTCATGTGGCGCCGCCCTAAGAATCTCCTTGAAGAAACGATTCTCTGCATTTTGGAGATGGTTCGAGGTAATGCTGATGTTTATGTGCCCTGTGAGTGTGTTTTGGAAATCAATCACTTGTGTCCTACAACTTGTGATGTGTAAGTAAGTATAAATTAATTATCAGATTTAGAAATCATCGGTAGCGACGATGAGCTTGTCTCCTATTATATAATCTGTGATTAAGCTTGAATTCACAGACATCATCAGGAGCAGAAGAAGTGAATTCAAGCAATGGTTAGGATGTAACAATGCATTAATGTTAAAACAAATGAGAAAAATGTCTTTTGCCGGTCCATTGCTCAAACATTGCCGACAACATGTTACAAATTTGTAGGTTTTCTTTATTTTTTAATTTCTAACAATATAATTTTTGCCAATTTTTTATACTATAAAATGATGCACTGTTGCATTTCAAAAATTAATTTAGAGCTGTAATTGGACACACTTCATACCTAATGATGGTGAAGAATAGAAAAATTGAATCAAATTTAGGATGGATATCTGCAATTACTCCAAATAATATTTAAGGATGTTAGATCCGTAGCATCAACAATATCTATCGTTTCGCCAACGATTTGTTCATTGAATTCGTCCAAATAGTTGACAAGGGATTGATGTTGTTTGTTTTGACATCCTCGATAATTGTCGACGATGAACAAATTAACGAAGGGGTGTGGTGTCATCGACGATTTATGTGTCACACCAATTAGTTTGTGATGTTTATCCCCTAATATAAATATGGGTTAATTATGGCCGGCTCTCCTAAACTATCGGCAAACC
>JAYMSW010000757.1:0-19749 GCA_036897725.1 Erodium texanum | reverse complement strand
GGGGATAACTTGTTTTGGCGGGAACATAACCGTTGTCAATTTTCAGGGAATGGGTCTTACCGGGACAATCTCACCTCGCTTTTCTGAGCTTATATCTTTGCAATGCTTGATTCTTTCTAATAATATGCTTAACGGCACTTTACCGGATGAACTTGCAAATCTGCCTAATCTCAAAAAGTTGGATGTTTCCCACAACGGTCTTAACGGTAAGGTACCATCTTTTAAGCATGATGTGGTTGTGATCTCAGAAGGAAATGGCTTCAGTTTTAAGCTCCCCATTGATAGTCCACCTCGTAGTTACGTGAATTCCTCGGAACCTCCTTCAAGTAATGAATCTGGCAATCGAAAAAGGACTTCTAAAATAGGTGTTATAGGAGGATCAGTTTGTGGTGTTCTGTTCCTTGGACTCATTGGATTTGCAGGTCTATCTCTTTACAAGCAAAGGAAGAGACGATCTCGCATAGGACACAGTCCTGATGCTCTTGTTATACATCCTCGTCATTCTGGGGCTCCTGATGCAGTGAAGGTCACGGTGGCAGCATCTCGTGTCAACGGTGTTGGAAGTGAAACATATAGCTACTCAAGTAGCGGTCTAAGTGATCTTCATGTGGTTGAGTCAGGTAACAACATGGTCATTTCCATAGAAGGGTTGCGAACAGTGACTGATAATTTCAGTGATGATAATATACTGGGGAAGGGTGGTTTTGGGACTGTGTACAAAGGAGAATCACATGACGGGACGAAGATTGCAGTCAAGAGGATGGAGTCTGGAGCTGTCACTGAGACGGGGTTATCAGAATTTAAATCCGAGATTGCTGTTCTAACTAAGGTTAGGCATAGGCATTTGGTTTCGTTTCTAGGGTACTGCCTTGATGACAATGAGAGGCTGTTGGTTTATGAGTACATGCCTCAGGGGACTCTCAGTAGATATCTTTTCAATTGGAAGGAGGAAGAGTTGAAGCCTCTCGAGTGGATGAGTAGGTTGTCAATTGCTTTGGATGTGGCAAGAGGTGTTGAGTATTTACATGGATTGGCACATCAGAGTTTCATTCATAGAGATCTAAAGCCATCCAATATTCTTCTCGGTGATGATATGCGGGCCAAGGTTGCTGATTTTGGACTTGTTCGTCTTGCTCCCGATGGGAAAGCCTCGTTTGCAACCAAACTAGCCGGAACTTTTGGGTATCTTGCTCCAGAATATGCAGGTAATTTATCATTTTCTTATGGTTACAAATTTGATCATATTGATTACGAGATAATAACTTGCGCATGACTTTTATAGTGACCGGACGAGTTACCACAAAGGTTGATGTGTTTAGCTTCGGAGTGATTCTAATGGAGATGATAACGGGGAGACAAGCAATTGACGAGACAATACCGGACGATAGTCAACATCTGGTAACATGGTTCCGAAGGATTCATAGTAGGAAGGAGAGCTTCGGGAAAGCCATAGACCCGACGATTAACTTGGATGAGGAGACTTTAGGCAGTATCAGCACGGTTGCAGAGTTGGCTGGTCACTGTTGTGCTAGAGAGTCACACCAAAGACCAGATATGGGGCATGTTGTGAATGTGCTTTCAACCTTGGTGGAGTTTTGGAAACCTGCAGATTCGGATGCTGAGTATGGATACGGGGCTGATCTTGACACACTCTTGTCGGACGCAGTTGAGAAGTGGCGTGACAGCACGGTGGAGGAGTGCAGCATATCGATATCTAGGTTTGGAGACTCGTCCGAACACCAGTGGAAATGTGAAAGTTAAAAATATGGTTCGGATGCTCTCAAATTATGTGTTTTATCGTCCATCTTCCGTTTGGAGTTTGTTTGTTAGTTGTTTGGAACTGGTTAGACATTTTGGGATTTAAATGATAATAAACCTCTCTTTCTAGACATTAATATTAAACATTGTTTGTGTTTGTTGATAAATGTTTTAAATTCAGGAGTAACATGCTGCTAAATATTTAGAAAATGTCTTATTTATCCATGCAAAAACATAAGAAAGGAATTGAAGAAACATATCATTAGTAATCGCAGTAAAAAGTTGGGGTAGTTATAAGAAAATCTGCTCTGCCATGTTCTTTGAACAAGTTGAAAGCGTATTTGGTAGAACCAGTGAAACTTTGTTTTTCTTGTCTACAAGAACAAAAGTCGTAGATTTAGAACATTACCCACCATCCTATGGTTTTCAATTATAAAAGAATTACAAACTTTGATGATGTTGATGGTAAAAATCTTGTTGGCTAATCAGTTGATAATAAGGAAAAATACGATCAAAAGTCACTTTCTTTTTTGATATAAAAGTTGCCGTCAATTTTATATATCATCCGAAAGAAATACATATTATCTGTTGAACGTTCAAGGCAAAAGTTCTTACAGGCTAGATTTGGTGGAAATATGATTCATGCAGTCAGCTTATCGCAGAGCATAACTCGCGTACCGCTTACAATTTAAATCTAAATGAAAGGACATAGACGCTTTGGATGCGCATCTAAACAGACAAAAATCTGATACTTACCCAGCCGACGCTAGCATCTTATTGACTAACAAAATAACAGCTGAAGATGAATCGATAAAAACTTCCTTTGAACGAAACTCTACAAACTAGGGCAAAGATGGGTTGACAAGACCGATCGGGCAAGATTGGGCGGCAATGACACGGGTTTGGCGGGGCCATGGTTAGGTGACAGTGACACTGGTTGAACGACAATAACACGGACTGGATGGCACGATAAGGATATGATTGACAATCAACGATAAAGAGGAATGATGAAGACAACTCAAGTAATAATGAGACATTATTTACGTGAGAGAAGATGTCAAAAGAGAATAGGGGAGAGAACACGAAGGTACATCTACCCCGCAACAACGCCCGTGAAAAGTAACTCAAATATTATTTTTTATTTTTGATAAAAAATATATGTCAATATTATATTTGAGAAGCTACACGGTAACTCAAATATTAGAAAGTAGTTTGAAACTGAGGAAAAATTACCAGATGCCTTAATTGTTCCACTTCTTGGAATGTAAATGCGAGTAAGACGATGCCAAGGCGGGTTCTGGGCACCCAATTCCAAGGCGGGTTCGGGTTGCTGTAACTCTAATCAGTTTGGATCGGACTAGACCCAGCCCATTGGACCGAACGATTCTCGACAACCCGGGTCCGAAAAGCACGAGAGGGAGAGACCGATCGGTCTACACAGAAGAACACAAGAAACAGACCAGGCTCTTTCACCCAGACCCCATCCCCTTCCCAAAACCCTCACAGAGCTCCAGATCCTCTGAAACCCTACTCTCTTCTCCATTTATCTGACCTTGATCGGATGAAACCTCCTCTAATTGCACCAATTCCTCTATAATCCACCGCAACCCGTACCTCCACGCCCTTCTCTCTAGGGTTTCTGTTCCCATTCTCTACGAGCTCCATACTATGTCGCTCCCTCAGGTGGAGTGTATGTACGTAACGGATGACCTCCTTCGCGAATGGAAGAGCAGCGGAAACCCCACCCTCAAGCACTCCAACCCCGTCCCTATGCTCCGATTTCTCTACGAGCTCTCCTGGTCCATGGTTCGTTGTTTTTGCTCCGCTGTCGATTCGCCATTTTCGTATCTGTGTTCAAGCCTGAGTTCTGTTTTCGTAGGTTCGTGGAGAGTTGGCGTTTCAGAAGTGTAAGACTGTGTTGGATTCGGTTGAGTTTCTGGAGAAGGTCTCGCAGCAAGAGCTGGCCTCGAATTTTGCCGATATTGTGACCCAAATGGCTCAAGATGTAGTGTTTCCATCCTTTTTTTCACTGTTATGTTTAGAGTTATTTTCATTTGCTGTGCACTTTTCTTTCTGAACGGAAGAGGTGAAATTGGATATTTTGAGGTTCTGGTTTAGTTACATGTGATCAGAGATGAAAGAAAAGCTATACAGTCTACTATGACAAAAGAACAAAATATATGTTTTGGTAATAAATTCTCCCCTTTCAGTTTTCTGGATTATAACTAGTTATACATTTTGGTTATAAATTTATCATCTTTTAGTTTTCTGGGTAGTTAGATATCATATAACAGGAGTGAACTGTTTTTTGGAACTAGTTAATTCGAAAAGGAGCTTCATTACATTGTTGTTACCAACTGGCTGAATTGGAACCAATGGTAGGCTAGGATGCATTTTGCCTCTTAGTGTGGATGGTGACGTCTATGAAGATGCGTGTTGTTAATCCTGTCCTGAAAGTGCTTTGATTAGATTGTGATTTCTGCTATTTCTCTATTCAGTTGCCAAAATATAAGAACCATTGTTTGAACTCATCAGTTATATTTTTCCTGTCAAACCAGATTTATTGATCCTTCCCTGCTTTAGTGTACCTCTTATTTGAAGTTCTCCTTAAGAAAGTTGTTCTAGAAGGGATACACATACTCAAATTATATATATAGCCGGTGCCCTAATGTATCTAGCTGAACTAGTTCTATAATACGGACTTGTTATTTCGATAAGGCTTTAGTTATTCAATTGAGAGCTTTGTGCTTGGTAGGAGGGCTATTGTATGTAATATAGACACTTAAGAGCAAGGATGAGAATATCAGTATTGTTTGGTCTGGACCATGATGAAGTGACAATCTAAACTTTATTGGGCCTGTGTTGAGTTCTAGGAATCGTTTGTTTAACCTGTCTGTAGTAAACATCTGAATTTATAGCTGAAGTGTAAATCATTTTTTTTCCAAATTTTGCTTTAAGATGTAGTACTATTCTCATTTTCAGAATTTTAGCTTTATATAGATCACGTCTCAAGAAAAACAACTTCCACTTGCAACAATTATTTTGTAACAAGCTAAGTTATCTTTGGTTTTTAATTGTCTCTTCTTATTATGCAGCTCACAATGCCTGCAGATTATCGTGCTCGTCTTATCAAATTGGTTAGTATGCCATTTCAGCAAATATCTTCTCCAAGCATTTATCCCTTTATCTAGATTGTGTCAACTTTGTTGCCATTGGTTTTTTTGACTTCTACTAGCTTCTCTATTATCTACATAAGATAGCATTATAATTATTTTTGCTGGTTTGAGTTCTGCATTGACTGCCTTTAAATTGCATCTCAGCCTCGTAAACTAGCTTGATTTCCCATATACTGTCCATATCATTTCCTATATTTGTTGTCACATTATCATAGTTACTTGGCCATTTTATATGGTAGGATGACAAGACCAATATGTGTGGGTGTTAGTTATAATAACAAAGATGTAAGGGTGTTTGCCGACCAACCCTCGTTGGTTTCTTTCTACATCATGTTTGCCATTGTTTCTTAAATCTTATTTTTAACTTATTGTTATCATTTTTATATAGGCAAATTCGCTGGTGGAATCTGCATTGGTTCCATTGAGGTTTTTCCAGGAGCGATGCGAGGTGAATCTTGTTATTGGGTTCTCCTTGCATGTCATATTTTGTTTCTTGCTTTGTCTTTCTGGAAACAAGGCAGGGAAATTGACTTGTATTCATACAATGTAGGAAGAATTTCTTTGGGAGGCTGAAATGATCAAGATAAAGGCTCAAGAGCTGAAGAATAAGGAGGTGTGAAAATGATAATATATGATTTTTACACTCTGGTTATGTATTGCGATTAAGAACATAGTTAGAACTTTTGACAGTTTGATTTGATAAATTCTTTTATTTCATTATTATTTTTTATATATTTTATCTTGATCCAACATGTCACATGATTTTTACATGCTTTGTTAAAATCTTGATATTTGAATATCGTTTATATATTCATTGGTTTCGTTTCATTTGCGTGTATATGACTCGCAATGGGATGTCTCAGCTCCTTGAGACAGTTAGCATTAAATAAGTGCCTTTTGGGGGGAGGCTTTTAATTGTGAAATGAATTAATTCTTGTAACATTTTAAAGAAGAATCTAAAGCCACAAATTATTTTTTTGTGTATTTTTGAATAAATTGTTAAAATGACATGCTTATTATGGCATTTTATCTAATAAATTAGTTTTGATGATAATATCTTTAAAATCAAATGCTGATCTTTAGTTATCCCCATTTCTCGTTTTTGTGTTAATGTTTGCAGGTCAGAGTAAACACTCGTCTTCTATACCAGCAATCAAAATTTAACCTTCTTCGTGAAGAGAGTGAGGGCTATGCCAAACTGGTACATTTTCTTCAAATGGTTTAGCTTTTAATAAATGTTGTTTTTTTCATTTTCTCCTCACAATGACAAAGAACATCACCCAAGTACGGATTCACTAATATATGAGAATTCACCATTTCACATGGACATGTATGGATTTGTATTTGGGCACTGGAATTTTATTTAACATTTTAAAAGATATAAAATGAGGACACCTGTGAGACACTTATCCTAATTCACACCATTTCTCTACCAGTCAAGCATAACCCTTCTATAAAATTCATGCTTCTAATTGTAAAGGGCGCTATTTGTTTTTTATTTATTAGAATGTGAAATTGCACTTTTCTATAATCCTGAGACTGCTTCTAAAATAATATATTTTAATGATCTTGGTGTAGTATATTATAGAATAATAGAAGTGCTTTTCGTGGAGGTACTTTCATAACAACTGCTGAGGAACCAAGTATAGTGAATATGTGAAAATAGGTGTTCGGATAACAATGTACTTGTATTAAATCCTATTCTCACTCTCCATACTGAATTGCAGTATGGCGCCAACACAGGGCAAATTCTTAGTTTTTGGGTAGATCATGGAAGGTGTCCTAGTAAAGACATACATAAATAGTACATCATAATTGTTGTAATCATGTAGGAGATTTACTTTAGTAATTTGATTCAGAAAAATTCTGTTCTCCTTCTCTTACCAAAGTATGCACCTTATTGCGGTGAACGCCAAATCTTCTCCAAGAAAGTCAAGGATTATCCTCCACAAATGCCTTGCAACCTAATGACGCAAGTACAATTTCAGGACAAATCTGATCATCTGTGTATGATTGTTCCAGAGCTGGGTTGTGAATAAAGTTGTACAACATATTAATGCTCTAGTGTTTGGGTTTTGAAATGATTGGGCCCAAATGTAAGTGTGACCAGGCTGTAAAATATTGGTTGTGGGGATTTCATTGGTAGGCCATTGGATGATAATATATATGGTTGCTGCTACACTAATTGAAGTTAATGAGGTATTGGATTTCAGTTGAAAAAGGTAGATGTTCATGGTAACTAGGGCAGAGAATCCCTCAACTTTAAGTCAGTTTGTTCTTTGTCCTCTCTATTTTGGTCTTATGTAAGCTTAGCAAAGTTGTAAATGGGCATAACATGGTTTCTTACATCCTCTCTGTGCTTGACACATGCATATTCTTGTGGTGAACACTAGGTGACCCTTCTTTGTCGAGATTGTGAAGCTTCAACTCAAAATGCATCGACAGCGACAATTGGCATTATTAAGGTCTTCACACAGTTCTTTTCCTGGAATGAATATTTTATTGTGCTCATATGGTAATTTTTATTTCTGACTAGCTTATTATTGCAGTCGTTGATTGGACACTTTGATCTAGACCCAAACCGTGTTTTTGATATTGTAAGTTTCATTTTATTCCGTATTTCTATGTCTTGTGGGATTCTTTCATGTATTATTTTATAGACTTTCTACTCCGATTGATGATTCACTTTGTTTTATGGATCATTGTTTAATGTCTCAGATTTTGGAGTGTTTTGAACTTCAGCCTGATAACAATATCTTCTTGGAACTAATTCCTATTTTTCCAAAGGTAAGGATTTTAACGTCAGTTTTTTAATCCATTTTCTTGTCATCTGATGCATCTTTAATTTAATAATACACTACCATATTTTCCTATTGCAGTCTCATGCTGCACAGATTCTTGGGTTTAAATTCCAGTATTATCAACGTTTGGAAGTAAATAGTCCTGTGCCATTCGGGCTTTATAAGCTTACAGCTCTGCTGGTGAAGGAAGATTTCATTGATCTTGATAGCATGTGAGCCATTCCCTCCTGTTCAATGTTATTTCAGGGTTTAGTACATGGAAATTCCTGATTAGTTATGTTATTAATATAAAATTTATTTTATCGGATAATAATGTTTATTGTGGTTATGTAAGACAAGTGTGGTTTGAGGAACTGATGTTCACCTTGGTTAATTATCTTGTGTGAGGAGTACAATAAGTAACTATTGATGTAGGTTATAGGTGTGTAAGAGCTGTTAGGTAATGTTCTCCAATACCGCCATTTCCCATCTTCTACGGTGCAGTGATTTGGTCATGCTACACCATTTGGACATGTTATTTTCAAAAAAATATTGGGCATGTGATTCTCCTTTTGCTACCTTAACAAATCAACATTACAAAATATAGTAATTATCAATAAATACAGCGACTTCTGGGTTGAGTTAGAGATTTGTCTATCTGGATATGTGCTTCACTGTTTGCGTAAAAGTTGGAGGCCTTTTAACTGATATTGCCATGCCCATTCAGATAAGAAGCCCAAGTCTTGCTTTTTAATAACTATCCTTTATCGAGCATGCTTATAAAAACTAAGTATGTCAACCATTTAGAAAATTGAGATGTTCAATCAAACATTGCTGACCAATCATAGAAGGTGAGGTTGGGTGGGAGGCAATGAGACATGCAATTGATGTACACTAGAAAATTTTCATAGAAAGTGGGGATTTCATGTGAAAATTTTAAAATTACGAAAATATACCTTTTGTGCTTTCATAGAAAGTGGTTGTCTCAAATGGATGATTTTTGGTAGTAATCTAAAGTCCACTTTAGTGTTTTAATACGGTTATATGCTTTTGTTGCAGATATGTACATTTACTGCCAAAGGATGAGGAAGCATTTGAGCATTATAACGCTTTCTCTACCAAGCGTCTTGATGAGGTACAATAATTTTAATTGTAGCAGGGTGTCATTTTTTTATTATCATTTTTTTTACAATCACCAACTATTTTTTAAAGAAAGGTTTTCTGGTAAGTAGTCATTCCTGCTTAGTTGTGTGACCTGAGCCAAATCCTTTTATAAGTTTTCTCTGCTTCATATGCAAAACTCTGTACTTATCAATTCATTCTTTAGTATGAGTTTTCATATCTTTACTTTGCAGACAGTTAGTGCCATCATTGTCTGTCCTTTTTGTTAAGGGTTTAAGTATTTTTTAACATGTTTGAATTTTAATCCCCCTAGCGTAAGTTGTATTAATATATTCTTTTTATTGTGTACTTGTTTTATGGCTGATTTGTTCAGGCAAATAAGATTGGAAAAATAAATCTTGCTGCTACTGGGAAGGATCTCATGGATGATGAGAAGCAAGGTGGTGATGTCACAGTTGACCTATTTGCTGCATTGGACATGGAAACCGAAGCAGTTGCTGAACGTTGCTCTGAGGTTGAAAGTAATCAAACTTTGGGCTTGCTCACAGGATTTCTCTCTGTTGACGATTGGTAAGATGGGTAAAATCTTGCCCTTTGAGTATGATATAATTTCATTGCTTCACATTTACATCATTTCTCTATTCAAAGTTTTGCTTGTTATGGTTATTGTGCTGTGCATTTGAATTAGACCTCATCGTTCACATTTTATTATTGTCTCCTATAGTTTGAAATTCCTTAGTTTTCATTCCAGTCCCATCTCTACTGACCTACTACATTTGTGAACAACCTCGTATGGTTACTTGCTTTCTATAGGGGGTTCACAATGAAAGCTGTCTCTCTATCCTTTGCTGTAACTTGTTCCACACCCTGTAATGAATTCCAAAGCCAAGATCTTCGTAGTAGAAGCCAATTTTCATCCGTTTTGGGTTGTCTCCTTGGAGGATTTTTGGAATGTTTTAGTAGTTTATATGCCGATATTCATTTCTTTTGTCAATGGGACTGGGCACCTAATTTTAATATTTTTCAGCTCAACTTACAGGTTCAATACCAGATTATGGTTAGTCTTTTGTCAATTAGATACCAGGTTTTAATTTGAGCTGTGCAGATGCTTGCTCAAGAACTAGACATTATATTGAGTAATAGCTATTGCACATCATACACGTGCATATGAAATTAGCCTTCATAGATCTGGCACCTCTGACAAGATGTTCTTGTACATAAGGTATTATTCTAAATATTTGCTTTGTTACTCCTGTTTTGTCAGGCACCATGCACACATACTATTTGATAGGCTTTCACCTCTTAATCCTGTGGCACACGTTGAAATCTGTAATGGTTTATTCAGGTAAATGCTTCTATTTCTTTGATCACCCTTATTATTTTAATTTTCTTTCTTAGTATACTTGTGTTTGAACTACATGGACAAACTCAAAGCACTCATTGACTTTCCTACAAATATGTCCTCCATAAGTTATTTGTGGAGGTGTATGTGTATCATTCTTAATTATAGCTCCATTTAAGAAGTTGGGTTTAAAGATTATTATTTTATTGTTGTTTCCACATTCCATGCCCCATAATGATATCAAGTTAAGTATGTTATAATGATTTGTGTCATAACAGGCTTATTGAGAAATCAATCTCATCAGTGTATGATATTGTTCATCAAAAACATCTTCAGACCCTTCAGTTGCCAGGACCCAGTCCTGATTTGATTGATTTTTCAAGTCCTTCAGCGCACGGATCGTTTATTGATGTCTCCAAAGAACTTTTCCAGTTACTTGCAGCTGTGGGTCCATATCTTTATCGTGATACTTTATTGTTGCAAAAGGTGAATTTTTAAACCTTTTTTGCTATTGTCTGAACTTTTGGAAGTGTAGTTTTTCTCTCTCCAAATTTTGAACTTATATTGAGCTCAGTATCATTTTATCTTATTTTGTTTCATTTGAATAGGTTTGCAGGGTATTGAGGGGCTACTTCATGTCTGCACTAGAGCTTGTAGGTACAGGTGATGGAACTATCAATCACCAATCGACCATCGGAAAACGAAATCCTCACCTTCACCTGAAGGAAGCTAAGGCAAGGGTGGAGGAAGCTTTGGGAACTTGTCTACTTCCTTCTTTGCAGTTGATACCAGCAAATCCAGCTGTTGGGCAGGAAATCTGGGAAGTAATGGCCCTCCTTCCATATGAGGTTGGCTTTACATCACTGATATTTGAAATGTCAATGCGATTTTTTTGGCCTGGTAGACAGAGGTCTTATGAGTATAGTTTTTTTCCTGCTCAGGTCCGTTACCGCTTATATGGTGAATGGGAAAAGGATGATGAACGTATTCCTATGGTTTTGGCTGCAAGGCAAACTGCAAAGGTATAGTGCCATAGTTTCATTTGAGTTTCTCCTTGTAAATGTTGGAAGTCTGGTGCTAAATTGCACCTTTACTATTCTTATTCTTTTATAGCTGGACACTAGAAGAATCCTGAAACGGCTAGCTAAAGAAAATTTGAAGCAACTTGGTCGGATGGTTGCCAAACTTGCTCATGCAAATCCAATGACTGTACTTCGAACTATTGTTCATCAGGTATTTTTTTTTAATATAAGCAATTGCATTCTTGTTTTTGATATTTTCTGTTTGCTCTGATTTTTATATAACCTGAAAGAGCAATATCTTTGTCACTTTATTGTGCAGATTGAGGCATACAGAGATATGATTACTCCAGTTGTAGATGCATTCAAGTATTTGACACAGGTATTGTTTTTTATTGCTAAACATGTAATGTGCTTGGAAAGTTAAATTGGTACAGTTAGTGGTTTTTGGTATTCATTATGTTTGATTTTAGTAAACCTGTGATCATCTTTATGTAACTATCTAAAAAGGAAATGGTTGGTGCTTTTTGTTTTCGGGTTTTCAGTATTTTGTCTTCCCCCCCACCCCCTCATTGCAGTTACAGTTTCTCTGAAGTTTCTGTAATTATTATAATGATTGTTCTTAATTTCATCTTTTCCTCTTCAACGTATAGCTTGAATACGATGTTCTAGAATTTGTGGTTATTGAGCGGCTTGCGCAAGGTGGGCGTGAGAAGCTAAAAGACGATGGCCTTAATTTGTCAGATTGGCTTCAATCATTGGCTTCATTTTGGGGTCACCTGTATGTATTTTTCTCATCCTAAGTTTGCTCTTTGATAGATAGGAGATGCATCTTAAAAATCTTATCATCATTATATAGATACTAACTTGAACTTTATCTAATGTTCTTTGCATTTCTTTTAGGTGTAAGAAGTACCCTTCCATGGAACTAAGAGGTCTCTTTCAGTATCTTGTGAACCAACTGAAACGGGGAAAGGGAATTGAGCTTGTTCTCCTACAGGTATTGGCAAATCCAAGGTTCTTCATTGCATGGTTTTTCATTAACCACAAAGCATATGGGTCATGAACATGCATGATATGGTTGGTACAGGAACTCATTCAACAAATGGCGAATGTCCAGTACACTGAAAACCTGACTGAGGAACAGCTGGATTCCATGGCAGGGAGTGAAACTCTCCGGTTTCAAGCTACTTCTTATGGGATTACTCGAAACAACAAGGTGTGTTGAATCTTTGATTTGGTCCTAAGCAAATTTGATTGATTTTTTTTCCTTCCATTTATTGGTCTTTCATACAGTTAACTTGAAGATTTTACTTTTCCAAACAGGCATTGATCAAATCCACCAATAGGCTGAGGGACTCATTGCTTTCGAAGGATGAACCGAAGCTGGCAGTTCCCCTTTTATTGCTTATTGCTCAACATCGCTCAGTGTACGATCTGTCATAAAAAGCTAACAAATGAGCAATAAATTTGATTCTCACACTACTCTGCATGATAATAACATTTTTTAGTGTGCCTGCTTGTATGCCTTTTCTATCAAAACTGATTCGGGTTTTTGATATGCTACTAGATTCGTGTAGCCACCCAAACTTTGTTTGAGTTTGCTTGGTTGTAGTTTTTATTATGCTGTGTTAAAGAATATCTGAATCTTCAGTTCAATTTTGCTTTCATCTAGTCAATTCTCCTGCGAGGGTGAAGGGGAGTGTTGAACTATAGTAGTACTACAAGTAAAAATAGAAATAAGAGGTACATATAGGAAAGAATCAAACCAAACTGTTAAGGTTTACGTTTAGTTGTGTATCCCATCCCTGTATATAGCTCAATTTGAAATTCAGCAATCTGTTTTGACTGAATTGTTGGTGAAGTAGTTCATAATTGAACATCCCTATCTTGTTTCTCCTACTTTACTGTCATTGGCAGTGATGCTATCCGATTGATAATCATCTGGAGTTATTTTTCCCTGTAGTGTTCTCATAAATTCTGACGCACCTTACATCAAGATGGTTAGTGAGCAGTTCGATCGGTGTCATGGGACTCTCCTTCAATTCGTAGAGTTTCTTTGTAGTGCAGTGGCACCAGCGACAGCGTACGCTCAGCTGATTCCCCCACTTGATGAGCTCATCCACTTGTATCACCTGGATCCTGAGGTGTGCCCCAAATACATGCTCTCTCTCTCTCTCTCTCTTACGGTTTTGTTCTTATTTCAAGATGCAATTTGCTGGTTCCTTCATATGCTTTTTCTTGCAATGATTACTTGCAACTTGCATCAATTAATGGATTGTGCTTTCACATCCATTTAATACCAGATCATTTTTTTTCCAGGTGGCCTTTTTAATATATCGTCCTATAATGAGACTTTTCAAGAGTCAAGGGAAACCCGATGTCTTCTGGCCTTTGGACAGCGGAGAAATGGCAACTACCTCGGCCGTAGACTTGGAGTCTGAACCTGCAGAATCATCTGAGAAAATCGTTTTGGATCTTGGCTCTTCTAGAAAACCGATTATGTAATATTTCTCACTTTTATTTTTGTTGTCTGGGTCTTTCTGAGGATTATCCACTTGACATGGAGTATGATGTGCAACTGCTTATTTTTGTTTTATATTTGCACCCAGAGCTTCTTTTATTCTGACCAAATATTGTCTTTTTAACTATAAACAAAACCATCTCTTATACTGTTTAGACCTCTATGTGCAGGTGGTCAGATCTTCTCGATACAGTTAGAACTATGTTGCCATCAAAAGCCTGGAATAGTCTGTCTCCAGATCTTTATGCTACATTTTGGGGTCTCACACTTTATGATCTATATGTTCCTAGACATCGTTATGAGTCTGAAATTTCTAAGCAGCATGCTGCTCTTAAAGCTCTAGAAGAGCTTTCAGATAATTCAAGTTCAGCAATCACTAAAAGAAAGAAAGACAAGGAAAGAATTCAAGAATCTCTTGATCGTCTAACAAGTGAGCTCCACAAACATGAAGACAATGTGGCATCTGTTCGTAGGCGGCTTACTCGCGAAAAGGACCACTGGTTGAGCTCCTGTCCTGATACGTTAAAGATAAACATGGAGTTCCTCCAGCGCTGCATCTTTCCACGTTGCACTTTCAGTATGCCTGATGCAGTTTACTGTGCTATGTTTGTGCACACTCTTCATTCACTTGGGACACCATTTTTTAACACAGTGAACCACATTGATGTTCTGATATGCAAGACTCTACAACCTATGATCTGCTGCTGCACTGAGTATGAAGTGGGTAGACTTGGGAGGTTTCTTTATGAGACGTTAAAAATTGCTTACCATTGGAAGGTAATAAGCTATTCTTACTCTTTAGTTATATAACTGTTATTTGTTGTTTTGGTTATGGTGATGACAATATATTTATTATCTTCCTCAGAGCGATGAATCAATTTATGAACGTGAATGTGGAAACAAGCCTGGGTTTGCTGTCTATTACAGATATCCAAACAGCCAACGTGTTACATACGGTCAATTTATTAAGGTGAGTTTGGTAGTGAAATCCTGAATAATATCAAGCACCTCCATTGAACAGATGATTTTACCCAAACAATAGGTTTGCAATTTGTGGCTTTATCTTGATGAATTTGGTGGACTTGGTACTCCCATTTGACAAAAATATGAAATCCGTAGTTCTAGCAAAATATTTTTTACTTCAGTTAGTTAGAGAAATGAATCTGCAACAAAACAAGTCATGCCAGTTTAGATATATTTTACATGTAAGGCTGGAATGCTTCAGTTAGTTAGAGAAATGAATCTGCAACAAAACAAGTGTAGAAACCTTCCCATGTTCTGGTTTAGGAGTATTATTATGAACTCTTCTTGTTGCTGCTATATGAATTTCTCATAGGCTCTTAATTTTGATGCCACTTTTACTGGAGAAATTTAAGTTGCATCGTATCTCCTAGTTTTCTTCATGATTGTGATTAATCTGTCTTTTTATATGAAGGTGCACTGGAAATGGAGTCAGAGAATTACACGGTTATTGATCCAGTGCTTGGAATCAACTGAGTACATGGAAATCCGAAATGCTCTTATATTGTTGACAAAAATTTCTGGGGTATTCCCTGTCACTCGAAAGACAGGCATTAACCTTGAAAAGCGGGTAAGACATTTTTAAAATTAGGACGTGTCTTTAACTTTCATATCATAATTTTACTGTGCATTGTTCATTTGTGTCATCTTCTTCTTTTGCATACAGGTAGCAAAAATAAAAGGCGATGAAAGAGAGGATCTTAAGGTGCTGGCAACAGGTGTTGCTGCAGCTCTGGCTGCTAGAAAGGTATCTTTCACGATTTTATTTTTCAGGATCATATTTGAGTATTTGTTAATTAACTATTTGCCCAACTTTGTAGCTGTCGTGGGTAACTGATGAGGAATTCGGGATGGGTTATCTTGAATTAAAACCAGCTCAATCATTGGGATCCAAAGCTATATCTGGTAATGCTTCCATCCAAAATGGTTCTGCCATTAATATTTCTCTGAATGAACCTTCTGGTGGAAGGGCTGTTTCAACTGGAACCCATCATTCAGATTCTACTAATTCAAGCAAAGATCCATCATCAAGAACCAAACCTGTGGATGGGCGGCTGGAAAGAGGTGAAAGTGCTCCAAGTTCAAAGTCTGATCTAAGTCATCCGACACTAAAAGGTAGTTCACTAGCGAATGGGTCAGATGCACCATCATCGGTGCTGCCAGCCACTGTACAGGGTGGGTCCAGGTTGAGTGAAAGCCAGAAACAAATGGATGAATTCACAAATAGGGCATCAGACGATAACGCTGCCAAAATTACTCACAAGAATTCTACAGAGTCTGAGGTATGTAACCTGTTCTCTTTCCTGTCCTTTCAGACTGTCATACACTGTAGTAGTCCGTTAAATTGGGGCTGTATCATATTTAATTTGGAACCAAAAGATGGAAAAAAATGCCTCCATAGCTTGGTCGGCTCATTTAGGATTAGAAAGTTACGAAATGTGCCCATTGCAGCTATTTTATGGTAGAGAACCTTTGCGAGCTCTTCATTTCATGTCAAGAATGTTTCCCTTTAGCTCCGCATACTCAAGCTAGACATTTCTCTTGTGAAAAACATCAAGGATACTGTAGAAAGTAATTATTTTAATTATATTTATCTTTTCGTCATGAATTTGTATTCTCTTTTTGAAGTATCTGTTCCTGTTTACAGATGAAAGCTTCAGTGAAACGGTCCGTGGCAGCTGGGTCCCTTTCTAAGCCACTGAAACAAGATCCTGCAAAGGATGATGGTAAATCTGGAAAAACTGCTAGTAGAGCTTCTGCCAGCGACAGAGATGCCTCAGTTCATTCATCAGAGAGCAGGCAAGGTGGGACAACTAATGCTTCTTCCTCAAGCGCCAATGGTAACACAGTTTCTGCGAAAAGCTCACCTCCATTTAATAGGACATCTTCAGATTCCCATGGTAGTGATTCCAAGGGGGAGATTGGGACTGCCAAGTCTTCTGATGCAAGGCTTTCCACAGTGAAAGAGGATAGTGTTGAGGCTCCTGATGTGCCAAGGACCTCATCTTCACGACCAGTGCACTCTCCTAGGCATGATAGTTCTAATGCTGCATCAAAGTCCAGTGATAAGCTACAAAAGAGAAACAGTCCTGCTGAAGAACCCGACAGACTGGTCAAACGTCGGAAAGGGGAAAGTGACATAAGAGAAACAGAAAGTGATAGAGAGAGATCCATGGATCCTCGATCAGTTGATCTTGATAAATCTGGAGCTGATAATCAAAATCTTCATAGGACTACTGACAAGCCTTTGGACAGATCAAAAGATAAAGGTGGGGAAAGACATGAAAGAGACTACAGAGAAAGGCTGGAGCGCCCTGATAAGTCACGTGGAGAAGATGTAGCTGAAAAATCAAGGGCTAGGTCAATGGAAAGACCTGGAAGAGAGCGCTCAGTTGAAAGACTGCAAGATAGGGGTACAGATAGAAGTTTCGATAAAGTAAAGGATGATAGAGGCAAAGTGCGTTATAGTGAATCTTCTGTAGATAAGTCTCATGCTGATGAGCGATTTCATGGGCAAAGTTTGCCCCCTCCCCCACCATTGCCTCCTAACATAGTCCCTCAATCTGTTTCTGGTAGAAGAGATGACGATGCTGATAGGAGGGTTGGAACCAGCAGACACAGTCAAAGGCTTTCACCTAGGCATGAAGAGAAAGAACGAAGACGGTCTGAAGAGAGTTCCCTAGATGATGCAAAACGTAGAAGAGAAGACGATTTCAGAGAAAGAAAGCGAGAAGAACGAGAGGTGCTCCCAATGAAGGTTTGTAGTGCCTATTTGATTTTTCTTTATTATTAATTTATAGTATTAATCATGTAGGTATTAGTAGTATATGTAACCAGTAAGGCTCTTCATTGTAATCAGAGTTGCTGTATGTATAGGTGGATGACAGGGAGAGGGATAGGGAGAGAGAGAAGTCAAATCTTTTGAAGGAAGAAATGGAGGCCGGTGCAGCATCTAAGAGGAGGAAACTTAAAAGAGATCTACCATCAGTAGAAGCAGGTGAATATTCTCCTGCAGCACCTCAAGCTCTACCCCTTCCCATTGGTATGTCTCAATCATATGATGGGAGAGAAAGGGGAGATCGCAAGGCAGCCTTGGTTTCCCGGACGGGTTACTTGGAAGAACCTGGTTTGAGGATTCATGGTAAAGAGGCAGCCAGTAAAATGAGCCGTCGCGATGCTGAACAGTATCCTTAAGAAATGTGCTGTTGAAAGTTAATTCTTATCATCTTGTCCTCTTTTAATACATCTTGTAATGTCTCATTATTGTTATGTCCTCCAATGCATCAGAAAATGGATTTTGGAAATCCTTAACTTGTGCATCGCAGAATGTATGATAGAGAATGGGACGAAGAGAAGAGGCAGAGGGCAGACCAAAAACGGAGGCATAGGAAGTAGTAAAATGAAGACTGCCCAGTAGCTGCTGATAAACATTGTCTACTTTTGTTCTGTTTAATGTCAGTTTACGCATATTTTCCAGTCTTCCTATGTTGTGATATTTGCTTGAAATGTTAATAGCCGTGTACTATTTAGAGGGCAATCAGTTTGGAACTGATCTGAACTATGTAAATTTTGACTAGTTTATAGATTTTTCTGTACTCAGTTTTTTTTTCCCATCCAATTACAGCAGCAGAATTGTAAAGAAGGAAAGAAAGGTGTAGCTGTAGGAAGTGTTTGTTCTATTCAGATGTTGAGTTATTGGAAGCTCTGTGGACTTCTCAGTTTTCTTAACCATCTGTGTCTCCATCTTTTTTTTAGAAGCAATTAATGTGATGTAAGCTGTCATCTATTCCCTAATTAATGTCTTAAATGATCTATCTCTTCAATTATGGGAATTGCTAGTTGTCAGGAAAAAAAAGTAGACATGCACAGAAATCTAGTAGTGTACATATACAAAAATGAGATGGTGAACCAATCAATTGTCAGACTTTTACTCGACCTAATTGCATAACAATTTTTTTTTTGAACAATTGATTGTCATGTCAAATGTAAATATGTTGTTTATGGCACTCTTAATCTTATTTTTAGATCACATCTTTCCTAGATCATTGGTTAAAATTTCTCCCTCCGATATTCAAACTCAATTTAGCTCATTCATCCAGCTTACGTTTGAAAAATAATGAAGAGTTGATCTGATCTTGTAAATAATGTCTTATGTCTCACACCGGAAAAATACGAGCCTATATCATAATATCCTTGTAAGTAAAGATGTTCTTTTATTCTTGAAAATCAACTTAAATAAACATAATCTTATATATTTTTATTTCAATATTATTTTCCAATATCAATATTTGTCCATTCGAAATATTAAAACGTATTTTTGACGTATAGACAGGGATAAGGACAACAAAAAATATCTAAGTTAGACCAAAATGAAAAGACCACGAGAATGAAATCTCATGTGAGAGGAACATAATTGTCAAACAATCTAGAATTGTTAGACTATAACAAAAGTCGTTAGAAGATAGCACTAACCACTGAAATGGCAACTTCATTACTCGGGCGAGTTCCCTATTTGATTGATTTGGCTGACCTTAAAGTGTCTCTCTTATGCACGGCCAAGAATCAAATATCATAATTTTTTTTTGCTAGAGCAAATATCATAATTCAATTAAATGGTATGCAATGTTTTTAATAATATGCTATTTTCTTAGGACATCTCCAACACAATACATTATTTTTGTGTAGATTTTATTATAAAATGGTGTATATTTCACTTCAAAAAAGATGGTTCATTTCAACCCATACACCAAATGTTATCTCAAAACATTATTTTTAGGGTTAATTACATATGACTACCTTCAACTATGTTTCATTTTCATTTAACTACCCTCAACTATAAATTTACTTTTATAACCCCCTCATCTACCATTTTGTTGCACTATTACCTTTACTGTCACAAAAGAAACCATTTTCAACATAATAAACTCACATGGCTCTCTTTATTGTCTATAATACCATAACTACCCTTCAAAGTTGAATTTGGAGAGTTAGAAAAATTAGGGCACAC
>JAYMSW010000756.1:0-19758 GCA_036897725.1 Erodium texanum | reverse complement strand
AATGGGAAGCGCACCAAAACGTCTCGGTCCCAAGGGAAGAAATTTCAGGTCTCTGTGGAACAAGAAGCAACTCGTTTACTAGGAATCCTGGGGTGGGCATTGATGGAGCAGAAGAACTACATTGAAGCTGAATATGCTTACCGGAGAGCCCTTCCGATTGCTCCCGATAACAACAAGATGTGCAATTTGGGTATCTGTTTGATGAAGCAAGGGAGGATCTTGGAGGCCAAGGAAACACTCCGGCTAGTGAAGCCTGCCATGGCGGATGTTGATTGTCACCTCAAGGCCCACGAGAGGGCACATCATATGCTCAAGGACCTCGAGTTTGAAATGATGAGCTTGCTGAGTTCATCATCAATCTGGCAGCCTCAGCCTGCTGGGGATGATTTTGCTGATGAGAACGTGAATCCAACGAACCAGATTGCAATGATCTCTCAGCAGAGAGGTGTCATGAAACAAACACTTGTTCCTCCTCAGGTCCCGGTAGCAAATCAGCTCAACATTGCAGCTCAGCCATTCTACTCGGCAAAGTACATCAAGGAACCAGTCTTGAAGAACACAATTGGGAACAACTTTCATGAAAGCTTGAAGAGGACAAGGTCTGCTGATAATCCAATGATGATGCCAAAACCTGTTATGATGGTGGAGCCAGAGACTAAGTCCAGAAGAAGGCTGCCCCTTTCCAATGAAGAATCAGGTGACAAGTTGACAGATATGTTGCCGGACAATGACGACTTCGAAGAAGCCATTCTTGCAGCTGTTCTGGGCTCGGATGGAGCAGGGAAGAACAATTCTACTGGCATGAAGTTGGATAAGAGGCTTAAGGTGTTCCAAGACATCACCACGGCCTTGAGTCCCAGAGCATAGTGATTTTTTATTGAACTAATTTAACTGCCTGTGAAAGGGTAAGTAGTTTGGAGACAACCTTGTTCTCCTCAATCATGTTCAAGTGTTCAAGAGTCAGCAGAAGCATGGTTGGTTTTCAGCATAGGCATATTTTCTATTCATTCATGTTATATCATGTAATGCATCTTTAACACAATAATTTATTCAATAATATTCATTATTAGCATTCTTCATCCAAGTTTACTTTGTGCTACATATGAAATGCCAGATTTACATTTTATGATAAGATACATTCTGGAAAAGATTCGCCTTACCTTTAATACCAGAAGATAACCCGAGTTTCCCAAATTTCCTTGTATGCAAGCAAATCTGACAGATAGACTTCAATCTTCAAGATTTTTCTTTTTTATTATAAAAAGATTTATCTGTGAACAATGTTCAATATATATCATTGTTTTTATTTATTTAATAGATGCATTCATTGGTCGGAAACAGTAATCAAGATCAACACTTGGAGCTTGTTGTAGCAAATTCCTGACTAGAAGCATAATTTTTGTCCTTCTCTTCTTCACTTGGTTCTTCTGTGGATTTCGTAGAAGTAGCTGAGGAACGCCACAGCTGCAGCAGCAACCACTGCAAAAGCACCTTGTGCTAGTATTATACTGCTCTTCAATCCTGGCTTGGAACATGAGGAAGGTGGGACAAAGCCTAGCTCTGATAGTTTTTTGTGTGATGCTGCATAATCTGCAAAAAATGCTTCCTCATCCTGTTGCGATTTAAATGAAGGAAAAAAATCATCTCAGTAGATGTTTGGCTTGTCAACTAATAACCAATCAAGGATTTGTATGTTCAAACAAGTAATAGATACAAAAAGATTCATTGTCCAGCACAAGCTATACAACCTTTGCATATAGCTTAACATAGCGAAGGAACACGGGATCTTCCACTAGAGCTTTGTCTGTGGGAAGTTTTAGCAGTGACTTTGAATCTCCTTTCAGAAGTTCCCTGATTACAATGACATTCACACAATAATATGTCAGCATCTACTTGATTTAATCCTTCAATGTAAAGTGTAAGCAAATGGAGAAGTTTATTTATTTATTTAGTTATTTTATAAATCCTTACACAAAGTATGAATTGTCAAACTTTAAAGGGTCCTTCGTCCAAGGGCCATCAAAGCCTGATCTTTCAGGATGTGCCCTTCCCTACAGAAACAGGAAAAAAAGAAGGTGAAAGTATCATATGACGATGCTGATTGACCTTTTTATGTAGCTTGATTAATAATAAAATTACCAGTGTGTGGGCACCAGATAGTGCCACAATGTCCTTGTCAGATAGACCCATCCGATAAAAGATTTCCCTCAGATGTGATGCACCTAAATCAAAAGTTGAATCACAAAGTTAATCTCTTCTCGAACTATAAGATATGTGGTTAATTTACACTCCGCTATACATAAACCAGAAAGAATCTGATAAGCTGTTGCTTAATACTTTCAAAATATACTGTTGATATAGGCTCGTCGCTAGTTGATGAAGACCTGTTCTCAAAATTGAATTTTTCCACCATGCTAGATTGTTCCTAATGGCATCATGCCTTGTAAGGGAATGTAAACTATATGCACGTCCATCATACTGCAGCATTCTAATAATCACTTCTGGAATTTTAGTGCTTAACTCATTCATTTACCGATTCTTATTTTAATGACTTGATTTTAAGTTGGGTAGGAAATAAAAATGAATTAGAATTTTCATTTTGTTTCCTGATACGAATAGAATAGTCATACCCTTTTCAGCATCTGGAAGACGACCTTCATCTGGAGATTCAAGTGAATCCTGACAAAGAGAATGATTGTTATTAAACACCTATAATCAGTTTATAACAGCTTCTCAAGTGTGTGTCACTTTCATACCTTTCTACCTGGAACAAAGTCAATAGTGGGGCCTCCAGTAACTTCAACTGCAACAACACCAGCTAGCTGAAAACCCAAATTGAAGTTAAAATTTTCAAATCCAAAATTTGAAATCTGACATGTAGTGAGGTGTAGCGAAATGTCTAGACAAGCAGATATATTGTTTACATAAAAAGTTCGGATCAAGCTTAACTAAACAGTTCTCTTCATAAACTCAAAAACTTAGCTTAATTAATAAATGCAGACATAGAATGAATTTCTGAACAAGTTTGAGTTTGAACCACCATTTAACATTTTCTGATAACATGGACCATTTAACTTGGATGTTTGCAACTATGACCAAGATTGACTATTAATATTGAAAGTTTGCAATATTACAAGCTTGAGATGAGCACCAATATAACAAAATTAACAAATAAAAGACCTTGTAATTATTAACATCAAGAAATAACATATATGTTAGAAATTTGAAATGAAAAACTTAAATGAAAAGAAGCAGCTCTATCCTTTAGAGATCAATGAATTATATAGTAAAACAAAGTAGTGATAAGTTCATAATCACCTGGTAAAGGTCAGCATACGAAATCTTAGGATGCTTGGTCTTCACTTCCTCTGATAATAAAATAGAACCCATAACAGAAGAATATCAATAGTTAGGTAAGAGTTTTAATTAAATAACAACCCTTCAACCATTTTATATGCAGAATATCTTATGTGAACCAAATATAATAATCTACCAACAAGCTAAACAAATCATAATGGTTCCCAATTCCATCATTCACAAAAGTACAAACTTCTTACAAGAAAAAGGAACCCAAATGAAATGTTTGGTATATTCAAGGCAAATAGTACTCCAACAAATTGTCATTCACATTTCAAAATTAGAGTTCAAAAACAATAAACCCACCGCATAAATCAATAGCAATTTTGAGGCCATTGTTGGAGCTATGCCTGTACTCTTGTTCATTCCTGATAGAGCCACTAGGACCTCCTGTATTAGTCATAGCATCGTAAGTTCCAGCATCATGCCACCTGCAGCCAAGTACATGAAATATGAAATCGAAAAGCAACTAAAACATAAATGCAACAAAAATTGAACGAGAAATTAACAAAGGGGGCGTTGATTAATTACGCCAAGCGGAGCATGATAGGAGCACAGTGTTTGCTGGAGATGAGAGCTCGAAGGTCTCGACGAGCCTTCTCAATTTCCTTCAGATAGTCCGAGTCCACTGAAAAAGCCATTGATGCAACTGCTCACAGCTGAAATCTACGACACCGAATTCAGCAACCCCAAATAAATAAATAAATATACAAATCTGAGAAGGATCAGAGACAAATATATAAAAATAGATACCTCCGGGACAAGGAAGAAGATGAAGAAAAGCACAGATTCGGGTGTTGGGAATACTTGAGGGAAGCACATTGTATTGCAGTTGCAGAAATGGAGCTTCTCTTCTCCAATTGCAAGCACTGTTCTGTGTATATTCTTTTATTTGCTTTGTGAATTTGCTGTCATCGTTTCTTCCTGCAACTGTTTGAGAGCGTGGTATGTACTCGCGGATCTCGGAGAAGCGCTGGGCCTGTTTATGGGCCTTCGTATTTGTTTTTGGTTAGTGAGCCCACGCCATCATAGCCGGGCTCATAATTACAGTACTTGATAATCATTGGCCTCCATCAAACCGGACAGGCCCACATCCTCTAATTTTTTAATTCAAAAGAATATTTTTATCATTTTAAAATTTTAGAATAACCTATTACAAATGACAAAAAGCTAACAATTTTTTTTTATCTAGAGTAACCCTGACACTGACAGCATAGTAAATTATTAAATTGTAAAATGGACGTAAACGGCAATGGATCTTAATTTCTCAACTAAAAACACACACTATAAAATGGTCGAAGCGTATGGAGCTCAAAGCGGTCGCATCGTACGATATCAAAGCTCCATCACTCAAAAGTAACGGAAAAGAAACATAAATAAAAATAAAACGGTTTTGTTTCGCTCGACGAACGCTTCAACGGCATTATTTCCCGGTCGGGTCCGTTCGTCAATCTCTCTCTTCTTGATCTCTCCATCTTCGACCAAAACCAAGTTCCACACTTTTCTTTCTCTCCCAGTCCTACCTTCCCTTTTCCCCCATCGTTGTTTGTTTCCTGAGAAAAGTAATCAGGAAACTTTCTCGCCTTTACGTTTTTTCTCGCAATTAGGGTTTTTTTTTTTCATGATCTGGGTTAGGGCTGGGTTGAATTGTTGTGTGTTTTCTTGGACCGTACAGATTCTCAATTGAAGGAGGGGGTTCGAAGAAAACGAGTTTGTGAGTGAGTGATCAGGTCCTTAGGCGAAGATCTGAAGCTCTCTTCTGTTTCCTTTACTTGTTTTTCTGGGTGAGGGCTTGAGAAATGAGCGCTTCAAGGTTCATAAAGTGCGTCACTGTCGGTGACGGAACTGTGGGCAAGACCTGTTTGCTGATTTCCTATACCAGCAACACCTTCCCAACGGTATGTCCTCTCTCTTTCTCTGAATTTCCTCACTGTTCAATAACATTGTCCTCTTGCCGTTTTCTTTTTGTTCTTTTCACTTCTGGCTTCCATTTTCAATAACAGTGCCGAGGATTTGTGGAAAATGTGAAATTGTTTAGTTTTCTGGGAATTTGTGGAAGTGGGTTTTATTAAAAATGGGTGATTGTTGCATTCTGTAAACCTGGTTTTCTATTTGATGAGAGGTAGAAGAAAATATAACAAAATTTGCAGTTCTGAATCGACTCTTTATTGTATAATGGTTTCTTAACCACTGCCTGGTTTTATGTCTCATTTTGTTATGATCGTGTAGAAACACTTCCTAAATGGTTTGGGATAAAATGTTGTATAATGCTGGATCTCATATGATTCATTTTTTGCATTGCCATGTGGTACAGGACTATGTTCCAACTGTGTTTGACAATTTCAGTGCAAATGTTGTTGTTAATGGAGCAACCGTTAATCTGGGGTTATGGGATACTGCTGGTAAGTTTGCATAGACATCCCTTTCCTCGAATTTATTTTTCCAAAATCATTAGAGATTCTTGCCTGGCCTGAATGTTTTATCTGTGGAACAGGGCAAGAGGATTACAACAGATTAAGACCTTTGAGTTATCGTGGAGCAGATGTTTTTATATTGGCTTTCTCTCTCATTAGTAAGGCCAGCTACGAAAATGTTTCAAAGAAGGTATATGGATTTTGGAATTAGACATGTTTTCATTATATTCCCAATTTGATAATTGAAAAGAAAGACTACCTTTTTTTAGAATATGCATCTTCATGTGCTAATATGTTTCTCACTTTTTTTTTGGCTTCATTACCAGTGGATTCCAGAGCTGAAGCATTATGCACCTGGTGTCCCTATAGTTCTTGTTGGAACAAAGCTTGGTAAGATCATGTCTATTTTGGTATATACTGTAGCTGAGTTAGTACGCTTTTGTTCACTATTCATCTGCTATCTTCCTAGTACTTTGACAAGGTTGTCATGACATAATATTTGGTGTTGCTTTGGTTCTATCATGTTTTCAATCTGTGTGAGTTTCACCTGCTTTGTTAGAGCTTATTAAAAGTTAGTTATTCACCCATCCTTGATTGCTTAGTATGCCCTCCATTGGTCTGGTTTACCTTAGTTTGAATTTTCATATTCAGTTGGGATGTACGATTATGCAGGTAATGACCCAAAAATGAAACAATATTCAGTTTCGCCTTTTCACATTTGTTTGCTGTAGTTACTTTGTCCATTTAATTAGTTGGTATTTCCAGTCTTTGAGGCCATCAGAGAAATTGGAGTTTATGTGTTATGAAGATAACTTGTTCCATCCTACCTACCATGATATCAATTATTCCATCTTAAGAAGAAAAAAATTAGGATCAAATTGCAGACAGCAGACTTATATAATTAGTTGGACTGGTTATATCACAGTAGAGGCATGTAATATTGTAACAAACTTCTTGAATTGCCATTACATGAGAACTCCTGTATGATTCTGGCATTCTTGTTCTTGAGAAAAGTAGGATTTTGTTTATGTATTGCCAATAAATGCTGTACATGAAGTGGTATGTTGCTGGAACAATCTGAGATACAGCTTATAGCTGATAAGGTTTGGAGCCCTTTTGGCCACTATCTCAATATCCACACATAAGAAAATTAGATCTGTAGAATATTCCCGTGTTTTGATGATCATGATCGCTTCTTTGAGGAGCATTGATGGAAGGTTACACATTTGACATTCATAAACCTGGTTCTATTGGATACATAAAATCTCTGGTATTGATTACCGGTTCCTTTGTGTTGTTATTGTATTCTATAGACATTGCAGTTTAAGTGGACATGAAACATTACAACGAAGATTTCCTTACTATTCTTGAACTCTATTTTGATGGAATAGATCTCCGTGATGATAATCAGTTCTTTGAAGACCATCCTGGTGCTGTGCCCATTACTCAAGTTCAGGTAATGGTCACTGTTTCACTCACATTGCCATACAGATTGGTCAACTCAACAGTGTGATGTTCATTTAAAATAGCTTCCTTTCTTGTGCTTATTATTGTAATTTGTTATACATGAAGGGGGAGGAGCTGAAGAAATTAATTGGTGCGCCTGCTTACATTGAGTGCAGTTCAAAAACACAGCAGGTAATTACATGAGAGTTGTTTGTATATAGGTCTTGTTCCTCTAAAATAGATGGATTTTGGGGATTGTGAGTGCAGAATGTGAAGGACGTGTTTGATCAAGCCAAAAAGTTTTTGCTTCAACCGCCAAAGAAGGCGAAGAAGAAGAACAAAGCTCAAAGGGCCTGCTCCGTATTGTGATCCATCAAACTTAGGAGGTGTAAACAGAAGTCTTTCTGCTCTGGTTGTTGAAAGAAGAAGCTGCAGGCTATCTGAGTCAACTGACAAGACTCGGTGACCCCAGTGAAGCATTTAGTTACTATCATTGGTTTGGATATTGTTAGACTTGAAAACCTTATCCCAGTTAGGAGGAAAACATCTTTTGCATTACATTGTATGTTGTTTCTTTGTTGCTGTATTTGGTTGGTGCCTAGTTTGTTTGTAAGACTTTTTGGTTTCTGATTCATATTTTTTGTTTTGTTTAATCTATATGAGAGATTGATTATAGAAAATTGGAGCCATTCTATTTATAGCTGTTGTTGACCAAATCATTTCAGTGATGTTATAGAAATACAGTACAATGTTGCTGGAAACTTGACTTTGTATGTTGCTTTCGGCTCATTGGTCTATTGTTTAATAAAGATGTAGTTGAGGAATGAGCTGGTTTCCCAATAAGGTTGAGTTCGATTTAGACGAGATCTGAATGTCTCCAAATCCCTCTGTTGTTTTCAAATATGGTGGTGCCCAAACCTGCTATGAGAATATAGAAGCAAAATTGCTGTACTTTTAATAGTTACTTCTCTTCCTCTCTCATAGACTGATACTATAATGTGGTAATTCTATGAGCATTTAGGTACAGCTATTGATTAAACTTTACAGATTGATAGTTTGATTTTAAATAATTTAATACTAATGGTACTATATATAGCTTGTCTAATAATGGCTTTCTTGGATGCCAATGGGTAAATGTATAAAAAAAGACAGGTGTCGGTTGAGTTTGGACACTATCTGTCTCATTAACTTCCATAAAACTTGGATTTCAGCCCTGGGGGTAAGGTTTTCATTATTTAAGGTTCTGCTAAATTTATGGTCTGAATATGTTATGTAACCATTTATTATTAGGCTTATGACACAAATCATGTACTGTATGTTTATTTGAAATGTTGTCAACATAAAATTGTAGCTGAGCTGGTTCTTCAAGTCATCATTTCATAATTAAAATGTGGTTGGGGTTTGGTTATATGTCCTAACCAGGCCAGGACACAGAGGTGGGCATGAACATGACTAGAGAGAGTCACATGTTGTTGCAGTACAATGACTCACACATGGTGCTTTTATTAGATGTGAGAAAAATACCTTAAGCAACTTCTTAACTCTCTATCTTTTAAGTGTAATAAATGTTGCAGAACCAACACCCTCTTTTGGGTTACATTAATGTTCCTTCCTTCTTACACTATAAATAAAAGTTTGTGAAGCCATATCCCTAACAGTGCTTATCTCCTGAGAATATGGACTTCATGTTTTGCAAACTTGTTTCTTTAATCATCTACTCTCTCCCTATAGTTTTGATTCTTGAAACTACTTGTTCTTCTGCTCTCACTAAAATGCCTAGCAATTTGACAATTCCTGCAAAGATCATTTTTGGAGATTCGGTCGTGGATCCGGGCAACAACAACTATATTGGTACCATAGTGAAGTGCAATTTCCAGCCATATGGGAGGGATTTCAATGGAGGAAATCCGACCGGGAGGTTTAGCAATGGCAAGGTCCCCTCTGATCTATTGGGTATATATAATGTTACAAGCTATATGTCTTTTGTGCTTCAAACTAAATGTTTTTTTTTTCTGAGTGACTAAATTAATACTCATATCTTATAGTTTTCTTGTATCTTTTAGTTATTTTCTTCAGCACAATATGTTGAACCCAAAACCCTAAGTAGTGATACTATTCAAGCACTATATATGCTAGTGGTTGCTTCTATATAAGCAAATGAGCACAAATCTTGATACACATTACTTATTGTAAAAAAAAGACAGTATGAAAACAAATTCACACCCGAGGCATGTATACAGTTTCATTAAGTTATCTCCATGTTTAGCTCAATCGTGACAGTAATTAAAATATAAACATGTTACTTGATTCAGCAAACCAACATGAATTAGCTGACATGGAATGAGAGTTTACACCACTAAATTTAAATTTGCAAAAACTTCAGCTGAAGCATTTGGTGTGAAGGAGTTGTTGCCACCATATCTGGATCCAAGTCTGCAGCTCCAAGACCTCCTTACGGGCGTAAGTTTTGCCTCGGGTGGGTCGGGGTACGATCCCCTCACATCAAATATAGTGGTACATGAAATCAAGTTCCCGATCTCTCTTATAGACAAGTGCCTTACTGATTTTCCTTTTTTAACATTTGATATCTGTTATTGAATGGTAATAATCAGTCAGTGCTGTCGTTGTCGGATCAATTAGAGCTGTTTGAGGAATATATAGGCAAGATAGAGGCCGGAGTGGGAAAAGAAAGAGCAGCCACAATAGTCTCAGAAAGCATATATACAGTCTGTGTGGGAAGCGATGACATTGCAAACACATATTTCTCCACACCCTTTAGAAGGGCTCATTATGACATCAACTCCTATACAGATTTGATGATCAGCTCTGCTTCAACTTTCTTGCAGGTAATTAATTAATTGTTCAAAAACATTTCTACTCATAACTATCAATGTGTTGTCAAGTGTCCCGCACTGGTAAAATGTGGATTTAGTGACTATTTGATATGCGGGTTAAGTTCTCCTCCTAATAGCATAAGTTTTGGGGTTGGAGTAAGTTTAACATGGTATGTACCAAGATTTTATGAGAAAAGCCTTAAGGTTGGAGTTGGACATAGAATCAAATTGTCAACATACAGTGATCCTTGACTTTTTATTACAAAGAACAGTGTAGTCAATATGAAGACAGAAAAGGGAGCACCTTTTAGAAAGAAATTTATTGTGCTGCTTACCTTTTCTGATTGAGGGTTTGCAACATTTATATATGTTAGTTGGGAACTTGGTAGTTATAGACTTATAGTTGTATTGAGTGACTAAAAAGTGATAGGAACTACAATGTGGGTGAAAAAGCATTTTTGAAAAGGAAAGACAGGCCTTGTGTGCACGTGTGCACTCTTATTGTCTTAAACCAAGTAAAGTAAACATAATATGTAGTTTTTTTTTATCAACAGGAAAGCAGTAAATCTTAATCTAACTTAACATTCGTCTTTACATTACTGTTTTGCTGGGCATGCATTGTTTATGGTAGAGCCTTCATAAAATGGGAGCGAGAAGGATAGGGGTTATTGGCTTGCCGCCAATCGGGTGTGTGCCATCACAGAGGACAGCGGGTGGGGGCCTGAAAAGAGGTTCCTCGGGGCAAGCCAACCAACCAGCCGTCGTCTTCAACTCCAAGCTCATCTCCCTAATCAATTCTTTGAACAAGAAGCTTCTTGGAGTCAAACTTGTCTATGTTGATATTTTCTACTTGCTCAATGGCATCATCCAGAACTACAAGCAATATGGTAACTCACTCACTAACTCACCGTGTTCCTATTGTTTGATTGTTATGAATATCTCTTCATGTACGTAATGTTGATGTAATTAGGATTTGAAGTGAATACGAAAGGTTGCTGCGGGACAGGGAACATAGAGGTCAGTGTGTTGTGTAACCCGGCGACACCGCATAGTTGTCCTGACGCGTCCAAGTACATTTTCTGGGACAGTTATCATCCAACTGAGAAGGCTTACAGATTCATCATACCTCATGTTGTTCACGAGTATGTCAAGACCTTTTTCTGATGAGTTCCTATCTATGCTCTTGTCTTAGTGTTCAAAGGAACATCGATTCAAGTTTAGCTCCACAGGCTGTTGTATCAGTAGGAATATCTATGTTGATGTGTGTTTGTTAAACTTAAGTTACTATTATGTAAGAGAATGGATCACAAGAGAACTAATATATGAAACGAGGATATTAGTTCCAATCCTCATACCAATAATATTGTATTTCCTTTCTTTCTGATAAAAAATATATATGAAATGAGGACAACGTAAAATGAGAATTAAAGTATTTTGTGAGGAAAAATTGAGTAAGTATATCTTCAAGATCTCCCCTTTTGATCTTTTTCCACAAAAATTACATCTCTTTCAGAACTATAATTATCTTTTTCGTATTCCTGATACTACTTCCCACTTTTCACCAAGAAAACAGTTGTTTTCATACCTTCTCTCTCTGCCAGACTCTTTCTATTCCTTTATACTTATTTTGTGATTTATTATTCGTTACTTGATACCGTCTCGTCTCATTCTGACGAAAACATATGAAGGTCAATGACATATTTTCTCAAATAGAGGATCAGACTCTATCTTACATAAAACAGTTCATGCCTATAAAATCCAACGATTTCCAGCATGTTCTCCAGAACCTACCGACAACCACCCAACATCTTCTGATAATTCATTCACCTAGTTGTTCATCCGGTAACATTCGTTATTGAATGGTACTGTGTGATGCATATAGCCTATCAGTTTTTCGACCAAAGCAACGAGTTTGGTCTTGCGACATGTAGAAACAGAGGAACATGCACATTGTTCAACCTATAGGGTTGTACAAAGTAACAAAAACCTATTAATTGTTCAATAAAAGAGAGAGACGAGTTCGCTATCGCGATGTGTGAAAACAAAGAAACATACATTTCATTCAATCGGTAAGAATGTGTGAAGTAAAAAAAACTAGAAATTCATTGATTAATCGATCAACCGAACAACTGACCTCACAAGAGGACGTTAACGGTGTTTCTCACAAAAAAATGGACTTTTGCATGTCCAACCGACCGATCACAGCACAAGACATTGAACGTGTTTCGCAAAAGATATACATTCACAAAGCAGTAGAACGACAGGTGTCTACTGCGTGATCTTCTAGCACCACAAGTCCACGGCCCAGTTGTCTCTAAAAAGTTGGACGTTGTCTTTGGTGATCTCCATAACTTAATGTCCTACCATAAGCTACACTCGACATGCTTGGTTGCGAAAATACTCGTATCCTTGGTATTAGTACACTATGACTCCAAATCGCATCTAAGATAATCATACGACAACCCATCTCCCATCATTTCCCCGATATTAGAATCAACCTCCTCCGATAATATGGAAGAACAAGCAGCTGGTGGAACAGGTCAACATGATTGTAATTAATGCTATATCCATATCTCTGGCATTTAATATATAAAATTTGGAGAAACACTTGTTTTTCATATCGTTGGGCAACAAGTGGCAGGAGAAAATAATCCTGGAACTCTACAACAGTGTTTTGGACACTTCACCATCATGTCACTAATCGCAACTTTGCAGAATAAACTAAGACTGAACTGAATAAATATTTATTCTACTAAATCTTAACAAAACAAGTACTTAAAGAACAATTTGTGAACATTACCCAAAATAGCTTAAACACGAACGTCCAATACATACTAAGGATGAATAACCGTAAGACCGTAGGTGTCAAGCATATTCTTACACTATTGCAAAAGCAAATTAAAAACCAAACATTACTAAATATTACAATACAGAAAGAGAAGCTAATTCAAAACTAAACATTACTAAATATTATAACATAGAAAGAGAAATATGTACGAAACAAATTGCATGCTTAGAACCAACAATCTTCACAACCACTTTCCTAAGAGCTTCATAAACCACAAAGGCTTCCTCAAGACCAACTCATTTTCCAAAACGACACCAACTACAAGTCCACTTCCGCATCCCATCAAGATCAGCATCCATTCAATTTTATCAAACACCATTTCATCATTATCTTCTTCTCCTACTGTCTTTGGTGTTAGAGTTGGAGGCTGAGTTAGATGATATACTAACAATCCTGGATTGCCCTCGTAAGAACTGTTGTCAAATGTATCGAACTGCCCCCCATGTGGAATGATCCCTGAGAGGTTGTTGTAAGATACATTGAAGAAGGATAGAAATGATAGTTTCTTTAACTCTTGAGGAATATTTCCTGATAATTTGTTGTGCGAAAGATCCAACGATTCGAGCTGATCAAGACTTCCTAACCAGGAAGGAATTGTACTGGTGACATTGTTGTGCCCGAGGTTGAGCAAATGAAGGCCCTTCAACGTTGCTATAGATGCTGGGATCTCCCCTTCAAATTGGTTGTGTGAGAAATCAATACCTATAAAGAGATTCGGGATCCTGGAGTATAACCTTTCCATGCCTTTGTTGTTTATCTTCATTGAGTGTTGGTAGTATCCATGCTCTGAACCTATATAGAACCAATCTTTAAGCAATTGAAACCCCATATATACCATTCTCTCATCAGCATCCAAAGATTTCATAGATTTGCAGGACTGGAAGTACATCGATAGAAGCTTGCCTGAAAACCCATTGAAAGATAGATCAACAATCCGCAACTGCTCAAATTGGGAATTGCCTTCCATTTATCCGTGAAAACGGTTAGATTGCAGCATCAGTACCTTCAACTCTGGAAGAGCTCCCAGCCAAGAAGGGAATATATCAACTATTTGATTGTTTCCAAAGTCTATGAATTCGAGTTTTGTGCAGTTGCCTAATGATCTTGGAACACTCCCTTGTAGCTGGTTCTGGCTCAAAGCTATCATCTCCAAGGAGCTTGCTTGTATACATGATTGAGGGATTGTTCCATGAAGCTTGTTGTTTCGCAAATCCAATATCGCCAAAGATGTGTTGAATGCGCCAAGACATTGTGGTATAATGCCACTGATATTGTTGCTGGACACGTCCAAGACACTAAGACGAATCAAATCGCAAAAAAAAGGTGACAAGTGGCCAGACCAATTGTTATTCGAAGCCAAATAAAAATCGGTCCAGAATGAAGGAACTGGGAGGGATCCTTGTAGCATATTGAAACTGATGTCCAACGTACGAATCGAGCTCCAAGGAAGCAGGACTGGACGATCTTCAATGGATGTCAAGAAGTTGTGAGACATGTCCAGATAGTCCAGAGCCAAACTATGATTCCATATCCATGCTGGCACCATACCCTGAATATTATTCAGTGACAGGTCTAGCAATACCAACTTGCTTTGGTTGTGTAAAAAAATGGGGAACCTACTCAAATTACATGAACTCAATGCTAGAAAAATGTATTTATCTGGAACAACTGAATCGGTGCCCTCATTCACAAGTAGTGACAAGTTATTCTGAGATAGTCTCAGGATTGACAAATCTCCTAACTTGTGAAATATGTCTATTTCCACTGTACCGCTCAAGTCATTTGCATACAAGTCTAAAGACTGAAGCTTTGTGAGATTGGAAAAAGAGTTTGGAATTCCACCTTCCAGTCGATTGAACCCAAGGTCAAGAATGACAAGTTGGGTAAGATTAGAAAGCCAAGGCTGGTCTAATCGACCTCTCAAGCCATCACCTGATAGGTAAAGATATTGGAGAGCAGTCAAGTGGGCAATCTGAGATGGGATGCTGCCATTAATGTTCGTCCCCGGAGGCTCAAGGTAGTGAGCTTTGTAAGATTAGAAAGCCAAGAGAAGGGGGAAGATTTGTATCTGCATGTAAGTGACGAAGCATGAGCTTTTTATTTTATTTTATAGAAAATAGTCTACAATAATAATAAAAAGAAAAATAAGAAAGTTTCATGATGGATTGCTCAAAGATGTGGTCTACCAAAACTCGGATGTGCCTATCTAAAGTCTACGGAGACGCGAGTCAAGTCTTCACTAGCAAACTAAACCCAATCACTTAATTTCAATTACGTTGCTGTCCGGTGCCATTTTCATGAACAAGACAATGCTGAAAATATACATAGACGGGAACCAAATCTCCAAAACTCTTAATTTGTGGATGCAAACAACTAGTTACCAATATCCACAGATAAATTTGTGGAGGAAGTAAAGATCATGTTGAAGCTATTACAACATTGTGTGATATTCATGAAATGTTTACAAACTTAATCTATTGATTTCCAGTCCACATCCTTGCAATCCTGATAATCTTTAAGAAATCCTTACAAAGTTGTTAAATATATATATTTTTTATTAGCAATTTTGTACATGGCAAGCAAAAAGTGAATACAAAGAATGACTACAAGCAAATGAAATGTGAACTGATATAGAGGCCCTTATCAATGCAAATGAGAAGCTTTGGATCTTATAGAGAGTAGAATCAACAGGTTCTAAATGATTGTTGGATACACAATCATTTTTTGAAATCCATGTACATCAGAAGGAGATGATGACTAGTTCGTTCCAACGCCTCTTAAATTTTCTAGAGGTGATCAGGTGGACCACTATAGTAGAGTTCCGAGATTATTTTTATAATTAAAAATATACTAAAATATTTATAATTTTAAATTTTATTATCAATTTAATTTAGATAGTTTTTACAAATAAATATATTTGAAGTTAAATAATAATATATTACCACAATAATCCATTACATATTATATTTATAATCATTAAGTAAAATAATAATTTGAAATCATTTTACGAATAAAATATTCAATATATTTGTGGTATTGTTTTTGTGTAATCTTTGATATAATTAATTATTTGAATTGGTCATCATTTTACACCACAAATTACACTATCCTAAAATAATGATAACATAAATGTGTTGTTACCTATTGGAAATTCTCTAGGCAAGTTTGCTAATGCTAATAAAATACATATTCGGGAGGAAGGTGTTATTTGAAGTTAGCGCACACTCTCCGTTCATAATAATCAAGTGGTAGTGCTCTTTTACTTTTAAGTTCTACATAAGTAAAATTGACACTCATCAACCCTTGATATGCGAAAATTGTTATATAAAGAAAATAATAGCAATCAAGTTCATTATTACAAACCATGTTATTAAATATTTGAAGTGTAAAGTCTTGCTTAGGCTATAACAAACCAAGTTACTAGTTAATTCGAAATGTAAAGTCTTGTATAGTGTTTATGACCTTCATTAGGAGGAGGACGAGGAGATGGAAGTTACTAATTAATTTGAAAACGGATTGCAGCCATATTAACTATATATAGGTCTCTAGGTTAGGGTTTCTTGATCTCCGGTTCTTCTAAATTTTTAGGTCAGGAAAGTAACATTGCAAGACATAATGATCATTGATCATGTCAAAACATTTTTCTTGCATCCTAGCTACCAATTATGTTGTAATTAAACTCAATAAATTTGCCAGCACCTTACTTTTGGGCACTTCTTAGCCAACTCTATAGGCTCACATTAATTGTTCTTCCTTTTTACTTTATAAGTAACACTTTTGCCAAATCATATACCCCAGGTGCTTATCTCTTGAGACTATGGATTTCCTTTCTTCTAAACTTATCACATATTGTCTGCTAACAATTATAGTTGTTGAAACCACTTGTTCTTGTGCTCTGAATCAAATGCCTGGAAATCTGACAGTTCCAGCAGCATTTGTCTTTGGAGATTCAATCGTGGATCCCGGCAACAACAACTATATTACTACCGCAATAAAGTGCAATTTCCCGCCATATGGGAGGGACTTCGAGGGAGGACGACCCACTGGAAGGTTTGGCAATGGCAAGATCCCCTCGGATCTATTAGGTAATGTTATTGTAAACTTTCTCAAAGTAATGTTGTGCTGATCCTTTCTATAAAAAGTATCAATCTTGATAATAATCAAGAAAGTCAAGTGGTAGTACATAAGTAAAGTCAACTCTTACTAGCATTTGATACAAAGAAATTACAGTATAAAAAAAAATATGCCAACATAAGATAAAGGACAATAAAAAACATACTCTAACAGTTAAAAAGATTCTCTTCTGTTTTGTCAACTTTTCTATTCTTGAAAACACAATGAGATGGCAAGGAATGACTTTTGCAAAAACAAAATACAGCTGAAGGATTTGGTGTGAAGGAGTTGCTGCCACCATATCTGGATCCAACTCTGCAGCTCCAAGACCTCCTTACCGGCGTGAGTTTTGCCTCGGGTGGGTCGGGGTACGATCCCCTCACAGCAAAATCACTGGTATATATTTCTCTTATATATATAGATAAAGATGCAGAATGGAGAATACTGATTTTGCTTTGAACATGTAATAAATAATCAGTCGGTGTTGTCACCATCGGATCAATTAGAGATGTTCAAGGAATATATAGGGAAGATAGAGATCGGAGTGGGAAAAGAAAGAGCCGCCACAATAGTCTCAGAGAGCATATATACAGTTTGTCTGGGAACCGATGACATTGCCAACACATATTACGGTGGGCGCTCGGACAGAGCTACTCATTACACTATCTACAACTATACAGATTTGATGATCAGCTTTGCTTCAACTTTCTTGCAGGTAATGCATTCATTGCATTGCATTGAGTCTCTTCTCTTCTCTTGTCAATTTTCTCTTACTGTGTTAATGGCAGGAGCTTCATGAAATGGGGGCAAGAAAGATTGGGGTGACTGGTTTACCCCCGATAGGGTGCGTGCCATCGCAGAGGAAGGCGTCGAGTGAAAGCCCCGAGGCAGAAAGAGGTTGCAACGAGCTAGAGAACAAAGCAGCCGTCGACTTCAACTCCAAGCTCATCTCCCTAATCAATTCTCTCAACAACAAGCTTCCTGGAGTCAAGCTTGTCTATGCTGATATCTTCAGCTCACTCAATGACATCATCCAGAACTACAAGCAATATGGTATTGGTATATATAACACGAGTGACTCATTATATATATGTTGATATATATATATATATGATGGGTTTGTTGGGATTGTTAGGATTTGAAGTGAACATAAGAGGTTGCTGCGGGAATGGATATAATAAGGTAAGCTTCTCATGTAATTCTCTGACCCCGAATACTTGTCCCGACGCGTCCAAGTATGTGTTCTGGGACAGTTTTCATCCCACCGAGAAGGCTTGCAGATTCCTCACACGTCCTATCTATCAACACTACGTCAAGGCTTTTTTCTGATAACCATGCCTCGCCTCCCTACTGCCAATATCTATACGCTGTGACTGACATACCTCATGTTCTGTATCATTCACCCAAAGTGGACTGTTTGAATGTAATATGCCTTCTAATTTTCTATTCAATAAATTATAATGTCTTCTGTCCTTTATTAAGTGATGAGTTACCTAAACAGAGCTTACTAAGTCGTATTTTTGGCAGAACAGTGTAATAGTAAGTTCTTAAATATTTCAAGTGTTAAAGTCTTGCATAAGTTTATATGAGCATCATTAGGTACTTATCATATTAATTTACATATTAATGGTAGTGATCAGCAAGAGTAGATGAAAGAATTTAATACTATTGGTATATAGCTTGCCTAATCCTAATACAAGCTTGGAAGCCAATGGCTTATTGTAGTATGAAAAGAGCACACTGCTGTTTGTGTCATGTCCATATTTGTGCGACATAGATGGAAATATAGATAGGATATATATAATTCTACATATGAACATAATGGCAACACCAGTTGAGAGGATATGGTCAATGCAAATATTAAATTATATGAAACACAACCTTCACATGAAATAAATATTAAGGAACTTAATCCTAATGTTGTTTGCCAATACATAAAAAAAAAAATAAGAAAATAAACCCCAATTTTTTTTCCAAAAAAAAAAAAAAAAAAAAAAAAAAAAAAAAAAAACAGATAAGCTTACCATCCTCCCCCTGGACATCTATTCAAAAATATACAAGTAACCAGTTTGAAATAAGTAAATTGACATAACCAACACATCCCCAATGCAAATCTGGAATTTCCATGCACTTGGGGTTGGGACATCACCAACAACCTACAAAACTGCATACTCCCAAACTCTAACTATGACCATCTATAGAGGCTATTATAAGGAAACTATATACAGCAAACAAGAAGCAATAACACAAAATCTAGGAGGATCAACGCAGTTTGTTCTGAGCAACAGCCTGGCATAACTCATCCTCGTAGAAGAGTACTCGGTTTGAGGCCAGTGATTTGCAAGGCGGCTTTGACAAAACAGATGGCACCATGCATCTGGAAGGAAATGTTGATTCCTGGAAGAGAACGGCAGCAATCTGCCTCATCTCTGAGTATTTGAGGCGAGAAGGTGGGCGGAGACCATGCCTGGGTGCTTTTGGGGTATGAGGACTGGGAATACCAATACCTTTTCCATCACCCTTGCTGTAGGGATGATCATCATACAGAACAGTTCAAAAATTAGAATGAAGAATGATGCAAACTTTTTTAAATACCATTAATTTGATATAATTTTACCTTGCAAAAGGCCAACGTTCTGTTGGCCTTGGGGTCATTATGCTTAGCATCTCCTGTCGAGAGCGATCTGGGGTTGTGTAGTTGAAATAGATTTGTCGAGCAAACACAACCTGTTCTCAATAACATAAA
>JAYMSW010000755.1:0-19759 GCA_036897725.1 Erodium texanum | reverse complement strand
GAAATCATGAGCATCAGCATGTAGGTTCCAGATCCAAGTAGTAGTATCAGGCCCCTTTGCTATTGTTTTTGAGAAATGACCCTTTATGATGAGGGGAAAGCTTACCTTCCTTTAAAGTAAAGCAAGATCATGGGCCGAAATACAGAGATAAAGAGCAAGAAGGATCATGTGGTGGCTGGGCGTTCTGAGTTGGATTTTTATCCAAAAGTGCCAAAAGTGATGGTCAACGCAAAGACTAACGAAACTGAAGTCACGAATGGGAACAGTGATTGATCAGGAGAATGAGCAGAAGCGGTGCATGGAGATTTACACAGGCCCTATTGGGAACGACTCCTCATCATAAAGGGAATGAGGATGGAGATATGAGCCTTTCACTGTTAAAAAAGTAGCCGAAGCCTCAAACTCAGGAGAGAAGGGACCCTCTCATCTGAAATAGGAACTTCAACATTCATACCAACCCTCTTTCAATGGAGCAAGATATTAGTTTGGGCATTACAGATGCATCCTCTCATGAGGACATGCAGATGTGAGATCTTTTCCAGTGCTTTGACTCTCTTCCTTGTCTTTCTGTTCTTCCTTGTCTTTCTCTTTGTTGTTAGGAAAGCAGTTGTTATTGTTAGGCTTTGTTCTTAGTCAAGGAGTTGCTCTTCCTGTAGCTAAAGTATCTAGTTGCTAATGTATCTAATGATGCTTTTCTTGCTTCCCTAGATGACAAGTAAGATGAGCTACATTAGCAAGAGACATTCATTAGCAACAGACATTCTAGATCCATTTTCTACAAGAACAAGCTAGAAACAAGAAGAAAGAAAGAACTAAACTAGATACAAAGAAGAAAAGAAACATACAACAAAGAGGAAAGAAATAACAGAAAGAAAAGAAGGGAATATTGAAGAAAGAGAAGAAGGCAATAGTAAAACTTAGTGACATTTTACACTACGAAATACCTAATACCTAGGAAAACATACCAGTTCATTAACTAAATACAGAGAAAAGACAGAGAAAGATACAAAATCCCTAGCAAAGATAAGACAAAAGATAGAGACGCATGATGCCCGGGCAGGAATCCAATTGTTTCTTAGAATTTAGACAGTTTGCACATTAAAAGACTTGTGTGTTATTTTACAACAATTGACTAGATCAGGAAATAGATCAGCAAAATGGGATCAGAGATATCTTAGCCACTAGACATGGAGAGTTATTAGCTTTCTTTAGAGTAAGGAACAATAGCTCAAAACAAAGATCAAAACGCTCCCTTTCACTTAAGTTGCTCGCCACGCGTAAGCGTATCACTTTCCTCGCTGTCGCGTGTCTTCTGCTGATTCGTTCCCGAAGTAACCGTTGGCACTGTGTCTCTTCCTCATCGTGGTGGTCCGGCTCTGTACTCAGGGTCGTGAGTCTGGCAACGGGTTCAGGAGCTGATATTAGGAATGAAGGAGTGTTAGGGTTCATGGTCTTTTTTGCTATTGCTATTTCCTCTTCCTTGCATTTTCCTTTCTAGCATAGAGTAGAAAAACGGCCAATTCATATAAAGCAGGGCCGTCTCTGTAATCCCAGTTATCAATTCAAGTTTCGATCTTTCTCTCCATTTATCCCTGTTTGTGTAGCTTGAGTATCAATTTCACACTCAACAGCTTCACACGCAAGCATGACGGTGTGTGCATGCTAGGGTTGCAGGTTACATGTTAGCCTTAGTAGTATTTATAGTCTTTACGTATTGAAAGAAGACATCTTGCAGTTGAGTAATAATTAGTAGCCTCTTGAGGAACAATTACTGGCTTAACTGGTAGTTGGTCAATAGCAGGATCTTTGTGTTCTTAGCAAAAACGAGCTAGTGCTCTAGTCAATAAAGAGTATTATTCCCTTTTTTTTAGAGGTGATCGTGATTGTTGTTGTTACTGTTTATCGAATGTTGTTGCAGGGAAAATTGGGTAGCGATCCTGACATTGGTATCAGAGCAACTAAATGGAAAGTCTCGCGACATAATAACAAGGGCAGAAGAGCCAAGAAGAATGAAAACTCTATCCAGGAACTCCAATATAATGAAAAGGCAAGTTGAAGAGGTTCGAAGATGGCGGAGATGCAGAAACTAATGTTGGCCGAGATGCAAAAGCAGATGGCTGAGTTGCAAAAATCAATGATTGGGGAGATGCAAAAATCATTGATGATCATGGCCAAAGAAGGAGAAGATTCGAGGGTGGCTCAAAACGGAACCGGAAGCGGGATTGTATTACTGTGTCCTGACGACAAGTCGTAACTGACACATCGGAGGGGGAATTGGCAAAATAGCCTTTGACTTGGAGTCTCTTTGTCGAATAACCCTCTCTTTTCCTCTTTTCTTTTTTGTTTTTCTGTTTCGCATTTTAAAATCAAAATGACTATTTTACCCTTGTGGAACTTAGACAAAACTCAACCTCCTTCCCTCTTCTTCTCACTCACTGAAACCCTTTCAAATACTACCGAGACCCTTCCTCTTCTCACTCCTCTTCGCGCTCCTCTTCTCTTCGTTATCTATATCTCACCTGCATGAGGGTCGAGCACCTTCAGCCCCAAAGTTGAAAACAATGCATCCAATCGAGTCGAGTAAACAACGCATGCAGCAAGAATAGGATAAGAAGGAGTGATAGCTTCAGCACCAACCAAACCTATCTTCGAAGGATAAGAAAAGCTCTGCATTCGGGTTACCCGGCTTGCCAATAAAGTATGCACTAAAGTACTAAAGTACGTAAAGTACACATTGTAGGGTTAGAGTTGTCCAAGAACAATTGAGGATAGAAAATATGGAAACTACGATTTACAAATTTAGGTTTTAAAAGAAAGCTGAAGTGAAAGAAATCCATAGGTTCGAGTCCTACTAGTACTGGATTGGTAGATGTATTAGGCTCAGGATCTTGATCTTACCTGGGCTCATGGACAACATAGTATATCTACATCGGCAGACCAACTCTTTCGTTTTAACTCTCAGATAAAAGACTAGAGTAGGAGTCAAGACATACACACTAGGGTTTAGAGGAAACTTGAAGGGTTGAATCCAGGCTTTCGATGACAACGATCGAAGATTCAGAAAAGGAAATAGGGGGTTGATTTAGAAGAAATAGAAATAAATACATAGTTTTGGAGAAGAATGCCACAGTTTTGTAATAAAAAAGCCAGTCAAAGAACAAACCAAACTACAATAGAACAAAATCAAAAGGAAAGAGCCAACTCCAGTTGCAGATGCAGGTGGTCTAAATGCTACTCTTTTACTAATTCTTGGTTACTAAACACATTACCAGTCAAGGAATTAATGACCTAAACTTATGCTGCAGCTCACTATAACTCACACTCGAGCCACTAAGGAGCAGAAGCTTATACAGGGAGGCCCCATATGAAGTAGCATTATGATGCTCAGTATCTTAGCCGATAGGAGGCAAGCTCCTTACAGTAAGGGCACCACTGATTTACAGCTTCGTTATATACAGACTATTCGGTCATTACAATCACTTGCTTTAAGCTAAACGGTAGATGCCAATCGAGGAGTAACAAGCGTTCCGACAGTACCTCATTCTGGGCCCTCCGTTTGGGTTTGGTCCCATTTGATTTCACTGATTTACTCAGATTTTAGCTGCCCACCCCATAAAACACTATGGAGGTGATTACGGAGGTATCCAGGGATTTCCAGATCCTCGGGACTCCTATATTACTAGCTGGTCATCACGAGGTCCGAGATAGCGGGAATACTAATTTGGGCGGGTATCCCTGATCCACGCCTCTATTTATTATTAGTTGGTAGCCAACTTGTTTGGCGACATGGAAACCGTAGGCCCATAGTTGTCCCTTGATCTATTTTGGCGATTCATAATTAGATGTTCAGCTCTTCATGAGGAAGTGTATATAGATGGAGAGCATGCACTTCATGAAGATCAATCGATAGCGAAACTCTAAAGAAGAATAAGCGAGAAATAAATTACAAACTAAAACCTAAAACCACACCATAATATGGGTATACCATTTCGATGAGTTACTCTCTGGTGTGCTCTATGCACCCCCTCCACCTAATGGAAGGTAACGGAGTTACGATACAATGAAATGTAATAACAAACAATGGTAACAAACTAAGATGATAATACAAACTAGCGCTACACACTAAGCCAGATTCACGGTTTATGGAATGAAGCATATTACGGGAAGGGTACGTAGTTTCTTTTGGAATGAAAGAAAATGAAAGGACCCCCTTTATAGGAGTGAGGGGTCTCGATGAAATGGAAATGAAATCATATGCAGACGAAGAATAATGCCGAAGTATAACGAAGAATGAGGGATTCTGAGTCCGAATGATGAGTGCTCTGGTATACTGAGTCTGCATGATGGAGTACGAAGATCTGAGTACAGAATCAGGATGACAAAGTCTTTCTTTGAGGAATAAAGTGACGTAATTTGGAACGCTGTGACAAAGGGAAAGCCTAAGGCTTTCCGGGATTGAATGCAATGAGAGTGTTATACCCCTATAAGGGTAAACCATATAACGCAAAGACCAACTCCAACACAATTGATTCAAACACAGAAATACATTGATTAAGACAAATGCAGATGCATTGCTTTTCTGTTGGGGCTTTGGCCATTACTGCTTTCTGTCTCATTCTCATTCTCATTCTTACGATTTGCCGCTTCTTCACTTATAAATATTTTGTCTTAGGATGAATTCCTAGATATCCTGAATCCTCTGCTGGTATTCTACTAATAAGTAAGCTCTCCAAATGCTTACCTCTGCCCACTACAACTAGAGACTAATATTTCAATTCGACCAATGAGCTATACTCTTAATAATAATACACATTACACTACTATTGCTACCGTAGATCTCTACTATAATTACAATACAACTTAATTAGAAACTTCTCGCCTTAATCAACCTTCCATATAAACCATGAAGTACTTTATTATCTACCTATCGTTGCATTGACTGGGTGCTAACCCAATTAAACCTTGAATTGGGAGTATACTTTTAAGTCTTACGATCCAATATCTTTTCACTTTCTTACTATCCCTGTTTTTAAGTCCCTATTTATTAAAGGGAGAGTAGCCAACCTCCAGTTGGTTTGATCAATGCTTCCCAGCCAGACCGTGACCTTTGGTCGCTAAATCGCAAATACAATCTCGAATGATACCCTATTTAGAAGGGGGTCATTGACCATTTAGAGAAGTATCGAAATGCGAACTCCTATCCAAAAAAAGGGGTATCGATTTGGTTCGAGCTTTCAAATTCTTCCCTTATGACGCCCGAAGGTCTTTGTCTCTGATTATTGCATTAGTTGCTATTCCTATGGAAGTGGTAGCTAACCCATCGTCAATGACATGCGGGTTCATCTGATTTTAGCTACTGACTGTCTGTATTTCTGAACGTCGTTTCTTGGTAGGGAAGGGAGAGGGTTGGCTCGAGTATATAAATAACCTGCTCTAGCTGGGTTTTGTGGTAACTAGTCACCAACTCCCTAGGTAAACGGATACGTAACTATATCCAACTGGCTACTAAATGGGGATTCCGATTCCTACTATCTTCATTCTCCTCTCAAGGGCCGTGTAGGGCTGGGCTACTAACATCCCTGGTTCTCTAGCTAGTCAGCTGGTGATGATTGGTTATAGATGGGTAAGAGGCAAGCAAGAATGTGTTTCCCCACTCTATGTTAGGGTTATTGATTCTGTTTGTTAGGGATAGGTGTATTCTATTTCGTAGGGATAGAGATAGGTATCTGCCCTAGTAGGGATAGTGAGTTTCTTTCGATTTCACGGCAAAATACGAGAAAAAAGCTAGGTTTTGCCTATAGGTGAAAACGCAAAAATTGCAAATTTGAGATCCCGCTCTTTAGGGAAATCGAAAAGTAACGAAAAATCGCTATCATAAAGAAAACGCAAAAATAGATAATTTTGATGTCGCTCCCCTAACGAAATCAAAAGTAAGCAAAAAACGCTATCATAAGGAAAACGTAAACTTTTCCAATCTTTAGGAATGAATATACGAGCCTATATTTAGGTTGGTGTTTTGAGAGGTTGCGTGAACTAGGTTTAGAAAGGAAAGGTAGAAAGTTGGACTAATTTGGAAACATTGGGCAATTTACTTTATACCCCGTATTTCTACTAGTTTTCCTCTTCTTAGCTTGTGTCTTTGTCGAATATTGGTTTTCGCTTTGTCTCTTTTTTGTCTCTGAAATTGTTGCTATTTCTTGCATGTTTTCCAAGGAAAGCAGGTTGTTAGAATATCCGGATAAAAACGAGTGACAATACCCGGCTAAAAGCTTGAATGTAGCTATGTTGTTTGGGCTAATTCCTTTAGTTCGTCCAAGGGGAAACTCCCCGGATAAAGACTAGCTTGTCTGCAGTCGAGTTCTAGGGAATGGCATTCCTGGATATATCTCTAGTTCTGAGCCCTATTCCTTTAGTTTTTCTCTATCTGTTACAATAGGAGTGATATACTTCCCTGTTATTCTATGGATTTCTCGACCTTAAACATCCGATAAATTCCTCAGATAGATAGGATAACGTGAGAGGGTATAAACTCTGGTTTTTCCGCATATAGTTCTATATCATAATTCCGTTTTCTAATTTTGGTTGGTATGTCTTTTCTAGGTATGTCGATATCTCTTCAATGTGTCTTTCCCTTGTGATTGCCTAGGTAACTCCTTTACTGATTGTGTCTATTGTATACGGTTTGCAGTCTGTGAGTTCCTATGCTTTGTAGTTGAAGGAGCTTCTCTTACTTGCTGCTAATGATGCTTCTTGTACTTGGAGCTAGGGTATTGTGCCTAACTAGTATCGATCTGAAGGGGCCAGTCTAGGTAATGATGCTCTGATTGCTCTTGTTGTCTGTAGTTCCTCTTGCTTTTGCCTATTCTTTCCTCGATACCAAGGAAGAAGCTATTGATTAAAGAGTTTACACCAATCGAAAAAGAGGGCTTTAAGGCCCGTTCAAATTCCTTGATATGTCATTATACCTGAGAGTTTCTTAACTCTGGTTTTATCGCATACTGTTCTATGCGAGATTTTCGTTTTGTAAAATCTCAATATATCCATTTCGATACCTTTTCAGGGGATTACTAATGGGACAAATAGCTATGGCTTTCTTGTTGCTTTTGTTCCTGTTGTTAAGGCTAATCCAAGGAAATTCCTTTATTTCTCGCAAGGGGTAACTCCCCGTCTAAGAGCTAGGCTAAATCTCGGGATAAAGACTAGCTTGTTTGGAGCCGAGTTCGATGTAATTGAATTCCTGGTTCTATCTCTTGTTTTGAGCCCTATTCCTCAAGATATAGTTTTTATCAAGGAGTGGTACATCTCCCCTATAGGGTACTGATTTAGGGCTTTCGTTTTAACGCACGATAAATGACTAAGATAGGTAAACGTACGTGACAGGTTATTAACTTTCGTTTTATCGCATACTCTTATATGTCAGAATTCCGTTTTGTGATTGGGGTTGATACCCATTCTCGAGATCTAGGTATATCTCTTTGATACTGTATTTCCTTGGTATTTGCTAGGTAACTATGGTACTTATTGTGTCTATTGTAGATAGTTTTTATTCTGTTTGTTGTTTGTTTTGTTCCTTGTGTTTTGAGTGAATAAGCTATCTGTTTGTTCCTTGGATTGTGAGTAAGCTAGTTGTAGCTAATCTTGCTTTGATTGTTTGTTTCTGTCGCTAAAGGAGTTCCTCTTGTTTGTAGCTTCTCTTGTTATTTCCTCTAGTTTGCTAGGTCCGTAATGGTTATGAGAGTAAAGCCCCTTGCCGGTATACACATGTTGTTTTAGAGGGCTATAATGCCATTTCAAATTCCTTGAAAAAGATGTGTCATTGTACATGATGTGGTCTAAACTTGTGTTTTAGCGCAAACAGTTCTATATGAGATTTCGGTTTTGTAAAATCCAAATCCCTTTATTAGTAAGGCATTAGTCGACTTTACATAAAAATAAGGGATCTTCAATGTAATGAATAGCCATAGCTTTCTTTCATCTCTGCTTGTTTGCTTTATTTGCTTTTGATTTCCTTGTAATCTCCTTAGTAATTAGGCTTTCCTTGATATAAAGGATTTGTCTTTCTGTACTGTATTGCATATAGTTTGTTGTTATTTCCTTGTGTTTATTTCCTTGAGATAGATTCACAAGGAGTTGCTTCTGCTTGTATTTGAGCGGCAGGATGTTCTTCTTTAGCCGTACATGCTATGTGTTTCTTCCTCGTTATTTGCTGGGTATATAGCTTTTATTTCCTTGTCCGAGTAAGTATTCCATGCTAAACCAAGAGCTAAACCAAGCCATGTTGCAAAAGAGCTCTCTAATGCCGTTTGTAAGGCTGCACCTAGGGAATGATCCATGAGATTAATCTAGCATGTCTTAACTGCTCAACATTCCTTGTCTTTTTGGTTTTCTGGATTCTAACTCTACCCATTGTAGTCGATCTGGGGATCAACCTGGGTACAATAGAACTCGTTTAGCTTCTTTCCTTGTGCTCTTCAAGTCTGTAGCTAGGTAGCCCGGGGACAAGCCCTGTAATCCTGTGACAAAAGAGTATGCGGAGCTAGGAGGTCTTTTATCTTAGATGAAGATCTCCTTAGTTCGTAAGGTTTTATTCAGTGCGCTAGTAAGCAATACAAGCCAGAGAATTTGAATTGTGAGAGAATGGTCGAGGTTTATTCATATACTCGGGAGAGGTTTATCTAACTCGACTGATGAAGGAGAGGAAAGAGTTCTTGCTTGCTGCTTGTGGAGCTACTACCTACAATGGAACTAGGGCACATAGACGGACGGGATAGGTCCCAGAGTTGCGTCTTTCTTTCTAGCCTGTAGCCAGCTAGGGCACAGAAACGGGATAGGTCAGGTCAGATAGTTGCTAATGTTCCTTCCGGCCGGTAAGTGCAGCTAAAGGAGATAGTTGCTAATGTAGCTACTTACTCTTACTGCAGCTAGCATCTGTCTTTGTTCCTTGCAGCGTTGAGGACATCTCCTTGTGAGTCTGTCTATTAGAACATGCAGCTAATGGAGCTAAGATTCCATCTCCGATCAGCAGTCTATTAGAGAATGCATCTATTTTGTATCTACTGTCTTTTGTCTAGATTGTGTTCAATTCTGCCTTCGGCTAATAGGTAGGACTTGGGCTAATAGGTAGGCCCTCTCATGTGGTTCTGTTCTCTCTCTGCTCAAATTGTAGCTGCTAACTGTAGCTGCTAACTCTAGCGTTGTTGTTATGCCAGGTATATGTTATTCCATTAGGGTAAGATCACTGAGTAGGTTAGGGTAAGATAACTTCGCTTCATGCAAGTATGTATAGCTAATGCATCTATTTTCTTCTTCCTTCTTTCTAGTGTAGCTAATGTAGCAGATTCTTTCTTTCTTCCTTGTCAAGGAGTTGAAATTGCTTTGGTCAGTTAGAAAATGTAGCTAAAATGTCTGTATTTCTTTCTAGCTAGTAAAGCTCAACATTCCTAGTGTTCAGTTCATATAATTCCCTAGGTTCCTAAGCTGTCGATTGGAATGGGTGTCATCGTTCTTTCTATCCGAGAATTGTAGCTCTATCTTGTCTTTCTTGAGCTTAGTCAATCAAGGTCGCTAAGAACTTGTTATGTTTTCTCTTGTTGTTTGTAGCAAGTTCTTGTCTAAAATGTAGGTAGAATGTTTCTAATGTTCCTTTGAGTTCCTGTAGCTAGTTTTTATCTTATGTTTTTTCTAAGTCTGGCTGATGTGAGTAATCCAGTAGGAATGCCATGTTCAGTAGTCTCTCATTGTAGCTATTGTTTGTTCCTGTATCTAATCTTTCTTCCTTTTCTTTCTTGTTTTTGTTCAGTTACATAAGGGCTGCTAATAGGAGAGCCTTTCTCTCTCAGTAGTTTATTAATTAGCCAATGTAGCTAAATTGTATGGATTCTTTGCTATTGAAGCTGTAATTGACTTTTCTTTGAGAGATTTGGGTTCTGACACTTGCTCAATTCTTGGATTCAGCCTTGTCTCCCTCACCCCTTTCTACATCTTTGCTAATTTATTAGCAATTGTTTTATAGTTTGGCGATATACATGAAATAAATTAGATTATTGATTGAAGTCATAATTTTATATTTACGATTATACAAATTCCACGAGTTCACATCACACCATGTAGATGTTGTTGACGGGTTAGAAAGAGATGGTGACTCAACAATATAAAATCAATCAACACATTGTTATAACAAGTGGAGAACATCATTTTCAAACATTAGTGTTTTTAATTACAGAATACAACAGAAACATTTAGTGTTTCTGGTTTGAAATGTAAATATTGGTTTGTACTAAACATGCAAAGGCTGCAATGTTGTAAACAAACTGGAACAACATGGATTCATGATTTAGATTTCTTTTTTGTTTATCAACTATTACACATCATTCTCATCTAAAACACTAATTTAGTTTTAACAGTCCTGTTTCAAAATATTCAAATGCAATAGAAGATCTAGATTTGCATGATGGGTCAAAAGAAACAGATCGGGTCAGGACTGGGCAGGGCAGGATCTGATGGACTCATCTCCAGAAAGAACACGATACCGTATCATATGACAAACAAGCTAACGAGAGAAACGATGGAGGGTCATATGATCTGGGAACTATCCACAACCCACATCCCATTTCCATCATTAATCTTGTTCAAAGTTGCAACCTTTTTCTATTCGCTTACATGGTTTTGGGAACTGCAGAGCCAACCTGAAAGTTGACTAGGAAGAGGCTGATCAGATGCTTGTTCGTTTCCTGCAATTCTGTGGGCCATACGAGACCACCATTGATATTTCTCAGCTAACCTCTTCTCTTGCTGGTACGCACTTGGCAACTTTGCTTTCTCATTGGCTTGAAAAATGAATAAAGAGGTAATATTAATGTTTATATTAAAGATGATCGGATATATTATTTGTTTTCTTCTTTCTTTTTTTGGACAGAGTTTAAGGAAGCTAAATTTAGTAGGTGAAATTTTCAAATGGCTGTGCTGGAGCGAGCTGGCTTGGCACTGGTGGTCACATGAGAATCGAGAGAGGCTCATTGACGAACCCATCTCTCTCCCCCACAAAACCAAAAAGAAAAGGTACTAAAAAAGGATCGTCACGCCAATCGCACACGCACCACTCTTCTTCTTCTTCTTCGTCTTCTCCTTCTGTTTCTCCTTCTGATTGGGTCTACCCATCTCCGATTCTGATCTGGGTTTTTCTTCATTTTCCCCAATTTCAGCTTCTATTCGAAATCCAATAATTGGGTATTTCTCAGATTGAGTACAGAAGAAGAAGAAGGTGGAGGAGATTGGAGCAGAAATGAAACGAATTGTAGAAGACAAGAGCACGAGAGAGGGACCTACTGCTTGATTTTTGGCGGGCATCAACAGTCTCTGTCAATCATTTTTTTTTTCTGTGGGGTTGGCTTGCTTCTCTTTCTCTCTCTCTCCGCCTCTCAACAGTTAACAACACCACACTCTCAATACCTCTACTTCTCCTGGCCACACTTCACATCTTCCTCCTTCTCTGCTCTCTGCTCCCCGAGATCTTCACCGGAGCTACCATACCAAAACAACCCATCTCCCGTTTGGGATCCCGGAGAAGCACCAGATCAGATCTCCGTCATATGAAGACCTCTATCACTGTGAGTACTCCTTGACTTTGAAGCAGAACCACTTGCATTACTGCTTGTCATTAGATCCCCGAGGGATGATTAATGTACTTCTCTATCTCTGATAATTCCACTACCTGATTCCTCTCACTTTCCTTCCTCAGTCACCATCTTGAAGATTTTTGCCTTTATCTTTACTACTGCATATGAAAACCACATCTCTAGCTTTAGGGATCTGATTGAACTTTATCTTTTGCCTGGTGGACTGGGTTCTATTTAGTTTCTAATTTTTTCCCTTTTTGTTTTACATGTATTTATTGGTTGTTGTTCTTACTTGTTCCTGATATCATTCTTGACATGGAAAATTGCAGCTTTTCTATCTTCATGAGGTAAAATATCTCAATTGCTTTCTGGGTTGTCAATTAGAACTAGATCCCAACCAGTAAATTGCTTCTCTCCTTTTTGCAATGTGCTCTATAACCACTTCTCAATTCATAGATTCCAAGTGACTAATCAGTAATGCATCAGATAAAACCAATTTACAGTCCTATTTGGTAGACTTGTTTATGCTACTAATCAACACTTGAAAATGTTTCCTTTTTCAGGTGGTGAATGTGCTTTTGGTGCTAGCATTATTGAGTTATGGTCCATGGACTGCCAAGGGCGACTCAAGTTGCAAACAGACCCACGCAAGCCAAGTTAGGCCTCACAGTGTCACAATTACCGAGTTTGGTGCGGTTGGGGATGGGGTCACTCTCAACACAAAAGCATTTCAGAATGCTATCTTCTATCTCAATTCGTTTACTGACAAAGGCGGGGCCAAGCTTTTTGTTCCGGCTGGCCGGTGGTTGACAGGAAGCTTCGACCTTGTCAATCACCTGACTTTGTGGTTAGATAAAGATGCAGTGATTCTGGGATCAATGGTGAGCTTCAATCACATTGTCAAGATGATAACCATATATGATAGTAATAACCCAAATTAGCAATTAAAATATGGGAACTTGGAGGCCAACTTTAAAATTTCTTCTCTATATAAGTGTTTTAAACATGCACATAACCGAACAAAGACTAATTTTGGCATGACATTTTACCATCTGATATTTATCTTATACTCTGCATAATTTCAGGACTCTAATGATTGGCCAGTTGTTGATCCTTTACCATCTTATGGCAGAGGGAGAGAATTGCCTGGTGGGAGGGACCGAAGCCTTATTTTTGGGCGCAATTTGACAGATGTTATTATAACAGGTTGGTGTTGTACTGCTATTGATTATTTGAGTATCACCTTCTGTGTGCATGCAAATTCTTTGTTTTATTGATACCATTCTGTTGCAGGTGAAAACGGGACTATTGATGGTCAGGGAAGCGTTTGGTGGAACTGGTTTCATAATGGAACACTGAACTATACCCGTCCTCATCTGGTTGAGTTGATGAACTCAACCGGGGTGGTCATCTCCAACCTGACTTTTTTGAATTCACCATTTTGGACCATCCACCCTGTATATTGCAGGTTTGTACTCTCGGAAAGGATTAAATTACAATTTTCTCCCTTGTTTATAGAACTTAAATTGTTCTTCCCATCAGCATTTATAACTGTGCAATAGTGGAGCTTATATGCTTTTCTTTTTCTGGGTGAACAGCCATGTTATTGTCCAAAATGTCACAATTCTTGCTCCTCTCGATTCACCAAATACAGATGGGATTGATCCAGGTGAGCATTCTTGGTGATTTATGTTGATAAGGATTGCAGTTTATGTTCCAGATAAGCTAACCATGAAAGCGCCAAAACTCCAGTTCTTTGAGTACTGATTCGAAAAAGAAAAAACAAACAAACTTATTTCTTTGAATTTCAAATGTATGTGTGAATAAGAATATTATAGTTTTGTTCATATCACCTAAATAAGCCTTTTAGGGCTGGAATTTACCTTTCAAAGCTCAGAATTTAGCACAAACTAGTTTTTCCCAATTTAGTTAGTTTGTTCCCATACTTAAATTTTAACTTATGGTTTTTAAAACTCTATATATAGCCTTGTGGACCGAAAAGACATTAAACTATACCAAGAGCGTCAAATGTAACAAAACAAGCAAAATGACTACTCACAAGATAAAATATGATGTTAAAGAGTAGAAGTGCGCTAAAATAATCTCTCTATAGAAATAACGCATCAAGGGAATTAAAATGTAAATATATGTTCAAATAATCTCTATATTAAAACACACGTTACAGTATAGGGTTGGGGTTTCAGGGTCTGACCCACCTAAGATTGAGGTTTCAGGTTATGACTGACCCACCTAAGAGCGAATTTACGCAAAATTTTAAATTGGAAAAGATTACAAACTCTTCATGCTCAGTTTCTTCACTTTCTAGATACTGTCAGTACTGTTAATACTCTATATATGCATAACTTTCACACCTCTATTTGTTTTCGAATTTCAACTAATAGTTTGAAAAGAATGAAGTGTCTGACCCATATGTCTGTGTTCATCCAGACTCATCTAATGATGTTTGCATTGAAGACTGTTACATCAGCACTGGTGATGATCTCATTTCCATCAAAAGTGGGTGGGATGAGTATGGAATCAGATATGCCCGGCCCAGTACAAATATCTTCATCCACAGGCTTACAGGAGAAAGCCGAACAAGTGCAGGCATTGCCATTGGAAGCGAGATGTCTGGAGGAGTGTCTGAAGTTCACGCCAAAAATCTCCAATTTTTCAATACCAAGACAGGCATCAGAATAAAAACTTCTCCTGGAAGGGGAGGTTATGTCAGAAACATCTACATATCCAATGTGACATTAACAGATGTAAAAATAGGTATAAGATTTACTGGGCTATATGGGGAGCACCCTGACGAGTATTATGACAAAAATGCCCTCCCGATCATTGAGAGAATTACAATTAAGGATGTGACTGGAGAAAATATTACACGTGCGGGCCTTCTAGAGGGTATAGCTGGAGATAATTTTCTGAACATATGTCTATCGAACATTACTCTTAATGTAACTTCAGCCTCTCCATGGAACTGTACCAATGTTCAAGGATATTCCGAGTCAGTTTCACCGAAGATATGTAAACCTCTAACGGAGAGAATCTTCCCGGAGCATTCTTCAGATTGTTATCATTTATCTGACAAGTTACAGATTCTGGATGTTCGAAACAGAGGTAACTTGTTGCTGCCTAAGTAAATTAGTAAATATATATTGCATTTATGTCAGGTGTTGGTCAAGTCACCTTGCAGCTTCTGTGAATGTTCAAATTATAGTCGAAATTCTTTTTTTTTTTTTCTTCCTATTTTTACATTGTTTTATTGAGGATGAGACACACTTGATAGAACAAGAGCTTTGTGGAGTTGCTGCTGCTCTGTGTTGTTGACTGTCAAGATGGTATGAGAGGATTGTTTCTTGTAACTTTGTGTGCAGTAACAAATAATTGAGTGATTTCTTGTAATGCAATTGTAGAATCCGATTATTGGTTTGCTATTCACTTGCATTTCATTTCGAATGTACATACACTTCCAGATCATATAGCACCTTCTGAATCATTATAAGAAGCAAGCACTTGCACCAATATGAATCCCGATTTATTTGACCAGGCCATTCCAAGAGCAAGGAATAATACATGAGAGTGTATGAGATCATTCTAAATCTGTTGAATAAACTATTTTTGTTGTCAAGAATACACAATAATTTATCTCAGAGACTGAGAATCCAGGGTTACAACAAGCATAAATTACTATCTTGGGGATGCGGCCTCAGTGGCATCCCTTTTCATGACAGAACAAAGAACCTGCCTTGAAATGTAAGTTTCGAGCTCTCTGGAGACTTCTGTCAACTTCAAGTCGAAATTGCTTCTGTATTTCTGCTTTGGTGATGGAGCAACACCAGAAGAAAAAATGGTAGGAGAGCTAGATAAACGCCTTCTTGGGCTTGTAATGAACCTTCCTCTTCCTGGTGACAGTGAAAGCCCTACTTTGGAGATGAGAGGGGTTGAGCCTGAGGAGGTTGCATGAACAATGTTCTTCTCAGTCTCTGCATTGCTCATCAATGGTCCACATTTTGTCTCCACAGGCAGTGGCTTCATGGGTTCTTGTTTCAGCTCTTCTGTTGTGTTTCTGGCTATCTTTTCTCTGGCTTTTTCTGCTGCTAGCAAGGCCTTTTCTCTGCTGAGCTTTATCAGCTTCCATGGATCAATGCTGACCCGGAAGCCCGTTTTCTTAGTGGAAGGCTCTGCCTCTGGATCTCCATCGTCAATTCTTATGGACAACCTTGTCGGAGGATTCTGAAAATCATGGAACAAAATGATGTTAATTTGTTTTTGCTTCTGGATTGAAGATGCAAAAACAATCTGGTTTTCAGGATTTCCATACCTGATTCAACCTGTGCCCTCTGCATATAAACCTTGACATGAACGTTGATTTTTTCTCAGGTGAATCAAAGTCCACACTTTCATCAGAAGAAAAATCAGAATCATCATCGTCTTCATCAAATGGGTCTATATCCATAGAGTGGCTCTCCTTCATAGCCAAGATATAATCATAAGTTCTTATTCCCTGTCAGAAACAAAAACAATCCACCATCCAGCTCTTCACAACTCAATCATCTTATCAAGAAAAAAAAAACATCACACATTGGTATGCAGACAATTCAATTACCTTTCGAATAAGAACAACATGGAAGAAAAAAAGTTGCCCAAGTGCAGCAGAGCCGTAAGCTGTCAACAAGACCATAAATACCTGCAACATTTCCAGTACAATGTTACAACAATGTCTGAGAATTTCCAGCTCAATCATGAAAAATCAAATACATATACACAATGAAACATTACTGATATGGTTGCAAGAAGCCATCTGGGGAACTCTACATAGAGCTTCCTCTCCAGCTCCTGCTCTATTCCTCTCTTATCAGTGAAACACCTGACAAATATGGCAATTGCTGTTCCTCCTTCTAGAATCAGCTGCACCACAAACAAACAATTGGGTCTGATTCTGAACAGAAATTTTGATTTCATCACAATTAACCCAAAATCAATCCCGCTGAACTCACCATTAACAGTACGGACACCATGAGAAGAATGAAGGTTGTGTAATTTCTCTTGCCAACACAATTGTTTAGCCACTGAGATTAACCAAGCATACAAACAAACTTCATTGGAAAATTGTACTAAATGTACTTAAATCAATAAAATGTTGTTCAATTTCTGGGTTGTTTCTTACCCTACAATGGTGATCGAAACCTTCAACGCATCGATTGCAAGTCCTGCAGTGCTTGCTGTTCTTCTTGACCTCGAGATCGCAGAGAGAGCAGAAGGAGAGGTCCTCTTCCTCCAAGAGATCCGGATCGGGCGAAACGGTGTCGTCCTTGGAGATGAGAGGAAATGGGAGCAATGGAGGATCCATTGAAGCACCACTTGCCATCCACGGATCCAGATAATTTCTCCGAATAAAAGTCCTGAGGATCTTCCTCTCCACCTTCCTGAAAAGTCTCAACACAAGCTGACCAAATATGTAGCCGTAGTTCAGATCCGAGACAGTTCGGGTACTCTTCGCCTTCTTCTTCCTTTTCTTCTTCCTGGAGCTGGTTTTGTCAGTTGGGTCGATGGCTGTGCACCTTATAAATAAGAGCATGACAGAGAGTGCCTGAGAGAAGAAATCACAAATTTCAGGTCGATTTGCACAGCAGCAGCAGCTGAAGAAAGAAGATAGATGAGACTGAATTCGAGGAAGATTAGTGTACCAGAAAGGAAAATACGGAGGTGACTGTGATTTCAGCAATGGTGTTTCCAAGGAAAAGTCCCAAGAAGGCATAGAAAATTACAACCAGAAAGCTGTAAATCGCCATTCCCACCATCTGCAGAAGCAGCAGATTCGAATTTGTTGAAGATTTGTAATATCAGTTTACTGGAGACTGGAGAGAAGGAGAAATTACCTGTAAAGGGTGTATAGGGCGCTGCCATCCATGGCTTCTTCTGATGATCATGTTCATCGTCAAGCTCGGTCCACTGTGTCTAGTTCTCCAGCTTAAACATCAGTTCTGTCTCTCTATCTCCACACACGCGGATTGTTCAGGTACAAACTAAAGAGCTCAACGGTCGGCTATTTGAAATTTAAACAAGCAGTTTGACCAGAACGGACATCCAGAAAAGCCTCGTCCATCCAACGGCTGTGCGTTAAATCCAGTTTGGGTGGTGGGACCCATGGGAGCAACTCGGGGCCTGGTTTTCTCCAGTTCAGCCCATATACTAGGCCCATTCACGAGTAAGAGTCATGTAGGTGGGCTTTAGTTTAGCCTAGATCCTTTTGAGCCATAGTCCATTCTTATTATCCAACAGCAATGCTTAGCATGCGGGGAGAGTTGTATATTTTGTGGGACGAACTACAGTAAAATCTTCATAAAATAATGATGTTAGGATTATAATATTTTATTGATTTATATAGATACTAATGAATCGAGTTATACTATCACAGAGTTGCAGAATGTTGAGTTGTTCTTACCATCCAATATGACATTAAAAATTCAATCTTGTGATGTAAGATCAATACGACATTTCAAGATGCAATATCGACTATCGCAAGAGGTTTTACTATAGGGTTTTATTTTGGGACAATCTGATTTAGTTAAGATTATTGTTTTAGATGCTATCAATCTTGCAGTTTCAGTTTGGGCAGTTAATGTTTAACAAGAGACAATAGCAAATTGTTTTCGACACTGCAAAATTCGTTCAGGGCTGAAGTCTCGAGAAATTTAGATGAACCCACTTATAATAATGGTATTCATGAACTTGAGGTCATAATTAAAGATTCTAGCAATCACAATAGAAATGGATGTCAATAGCTTATTGGATTATCCAGGTGGAAAAAAAAAATGTTTAGAGGTGCAGATCTTAGAAGAAACTGTGGTTCCTATCCTTGAAAATAATGTTGATAACGAAGGTGAAGACAATGCGGTACTTTTAGAACCAGTTACACATAATGAAACACTTATCGCATCTAGAGCCCTTCACAATTTTTTGGTGTAATTCGAGAACACAACACCAAAAAATTTGGATGCAATTAGAAAAGTTAGAGATCGACCTCAACTAGATTTAAATTAAGAAAAAAAATAAAAAATATTTCTCCAAATTATCTCTGTCATCTTTATGTAAGTTTATATAATTATTAATTTATGCTATTCGCGGGGCCTATATTTACATAAGAGTTTTTCGAAAAATTATTATCTTATTGAAATTTGTAAACTTTACCACTGACCCAAGTCGGGACCGGAGAAAATTATTATTTTATAGGGTTTACTGATTTATAAAGGTTTTACTGTAATTGTTTTCCAATTAAGACATAAAAGATATTTTTTAAAATTTTCAATTTTAGAGCATAAATTCCCAATTTATGACTTTATATACCACACTTGCTCACATTTTTTTCTTTCAATTTATTTATTCATCGATTAAACGACGAGGCTAATGCGGCTGCGACGATCGACGCTAACGCGATATCACCAGTGCCAACGTTGTGTTAGTATCGCTGTTGGGCCAGCAACGCCTCTTCGGTAGGAGGCGGTGCCGATGGATCGAGAAACAAGGCGTTGAAGACAAGACGACACTTTACACGCGTTGCTCTCTGATGGTCCATTGAATGGTCATCGTTAACTAGTCAGCAACGACCAGTCAATGGTGACCAATCAAAGGTAAAAAAAATGTAAAAAAAAAAGGGTTTTTACCCTGTAAATACCCCCCCTCTCGTTGATGGCTCACCCACAACACAACGCCTCCTCAACATCAAAACCCTCAAGTCCCTTTCAAATCTATCGCCAAGCCATCATCACTGGATTCTGGTCACCGACGTCACCAAATATGTTGGCAAACAATGCTGGTTACTATGGTCCGACGATAAGGAAACCCGCCTCATCATGGCGTGGTTGCATGTCGCGACATGGAGCAGAAGAGATTATTGGCACAACGTCTTCTTTCGGTTCGTAGAACAGACACCGGCGGAGTGGACTGGCCCCGAACGGACTGAGAAGCAGTGCAAGGACTACTAGAACACGTGGAACAACCAAGTCAAAGATTATGAGCGGTGCTACTGTCACATCCGAACGCTTGTGTACGTCACAGCCCACACCGAGGAAGAGCTGGAGGACCTCGCGAATGGCGAGTCCGTACCCGGCAAAACCAGCCCTTCACCAAGCATTGGT